>BLKR01009611.1:0-59744 GCA_011170035.1 Teleogryllus occipitalis
CTCCTCAAATGGATGCTTCTACAGAATTTGGCATTTCGAATATTAAACTACCAGATGAATATGGCGTCACCGATGCTGTAAAAGCGGTGCTCCTCAAATGGATGCTGTTACAGAATTTGGCATATCGAATATTCAAATTCTAGTTGAATATGGCGTCACCGATGCTGTAAAAAAGGGTGCTCCTCAAATGGATGCTTTAACAGAATTTGGCATTTCGAATATTAAACTACCAGTTGAATATGGCGTCACCGACGCTGTAAAAGCGGTGCTCCTCAAATGAATGCTTTTACAGAATTTTGCATTTCGAATATTAAACTACCAGTTGAATATGGCGTCACCTACGCTGTAAAAGCGGTGCTCCTCAAATGGATGCTGTTACAGAATTTGGCATATCGAATATTCAAATTCTAGTTGAATATGGCGTCACCGATGCTGTAAAAAAGGGTGCTCCTCAAATGGATGCTTTTACAGAATTTGGCATTTCGAATATTAAACTACCAGTTAAATATGCCGTCACCGACGCTGTAAAAGCGGTGCTCCTCAAATGGATGCTTTTACAGAATTTGGCATTTCGAATATTAAACTACAAGTTGAATATGGCGTCACCGACGCTGTAAAAGCGGTGCTCCTCAAATGGATGCTGTTACAGAATTTGGCATATCGAATATTCAAATTCTAGTTGAATATGGCGTCACCGATGCTGTAAAAAAGGGTGCTCCTCAAATGGATGCTTTTACAGAATTTGGCATTTCGAATATTAAACTACCAGTTGAATGTGGCGTCACCGATGCTGTAAAAGCGGTGCTCCTCAAACGGATGCTTTTACAGAATTTGGCATTTCGAATATTAAACTACCAGTTGAATATGGCGTCACCGATTCTGTAAAGAAGGGTGCTCCACAAATGGATGCTTCTACAGAATTTGGCATTTCGAATATTAAACTACCAGTTGAATATGGCGTCACCGACGCTGTAAAAAAGGGTGCTCCTCAAATGGATGCTTCTACAGAATTTGGCATTTCGAATATTAAACTACCAGTTGAATATGGCGTCACCGACGATGTAAAAGCGGTGCTCCTCAAATGGATGCTGTTACAGAATTTGGCAAATCGAATATTTAAATTCTAGTGTAATATGGCGTCACCGATGCTGTAAAAAAGGGTGCTCCTCAAATGGATGCTTTTACAGAATTTGGCATTTCGAATATTAAAATACTAGTTGAATGTGGCGTCACCGAGTTTGTAATAGCGGTGCTCCTCAAATGGATGCTTCTACAGAATTTGGCATTTCGAATATTAAACTACCAGTTGAATATGGCGTCACCGATGCTGTAAAAGTGGTGCTCCTCAAATGGATGCTTTTACAGAATTTGGCATTTCGAATATTAAAATACTAGTTGAATGTGGCGTCACCGAGAGTGTAATAGCGGTGCTCCTCAAATGGATGCTTCTACAGAATTTGGCATTTCGAATATTAAACTACCAGTTGAATATGACGTCACCAATGCTGTAAAAGCGGTGCTCCTCAAATGGATGCTTTTACAGAATTTGGCATTTCGAATATTAAAATACTAGTTGAATGTGGCGTCACAGAGATTGTAATAGCGGTGCTTCTTAAAATGGTCCCCGTCACCGAGACTGTAATAGCGGTGCTCTTCAAATGGATGCTTTTAAAGAATTTGGCATTTCGAATATTAAACTACCAGTTGAATGTGGCGTCACCGATGCTGTAATAGCGGTGCTCCTCAAATGGATGCTTTTACAGAATTTGGCATTTCGAATATTAAACTACCGGTTTAATATGGCGTCACCGATGCTGTAAAAGCGGTGCTCCTCAAATGGATGCTTTTACAGAATTTGGCATTTCGAATATTAAAATACTAGTTGAATGTGGCGTCACAGAGATTGTAATAGCGGTGCTTCTTAAAATGGTCCCCGTCACCGAGACTGTAAAAGCGGTGCTCGTCAAATGGATGCTTTTACAGAATTTGGCATATTGAATATTAAAATTCTAGTTAAATATGGCGTCACCGAGACTGTAATAGCGGTGCTCCTCAAATGGAAGCTTCTACAGAATTTGGCATTTCGAATATTAAACTACCAGTTGAATGTGGCGTCACCGATGCTGTAAAAGCGGTGCTCCTCAAATGGATGCTTTTACAGAATTTGGCATTTCGAATATTAAACTACCAGTTGAATGTGGCGTCACCGATGCTGTAATAGCGGTGCTGCTCAAATTGATGCTTTTACAGAATTTGGCATTTCGAATATTAAACTACCAGTTTAATATGGCGTCACCGATGCTGTAAAAGCGATACTCCTCAAATGGATGCTTTTACAGAATTTGGCATTTTGAATATTAAACTACCAGTTGAATATCGTGTCAGCGATGCTGTAATAGCGGTGCTCCTCAAATGGATGCTTCTACAGAATTTGGCATTTCGAATATTAAACTACCAGTTGAATATGGCGTCACCGAGACTGTAATAGCGGTGCTCTTCAAATGGATGCTTTTACAGAATTTGGCATTTCGAATATTAAAATACCAGTTAAATGTGGCGTCACCGATGCAGTAAAAGCGGTGCTTTTACAGAATTTGGCATTTCGAATATTAAACTAACAGTTTAATATCGAGTCACCGATGCTGTAAAAGTGGTGCTCCTCAAATGGATGCTTTTACAGAATTTGGCATTTCGAATATTAAACTACCAGTTGAATATGGCGTCACCGATGCTGTAAAAAAGGGTGCTCCTCAAATGGATGCTTCTACAGAATTTGGCATTTCGAATATTAAACTACCAGTTGAATGTGGGGTCACCGATGCTGTAAAAGCGGTGCTCCTCAAATGGATGCTGTTACAGAATTTGGCATATCGAATATTCAAATTCTAGTTGAATATGGCGTCACCGATGCTGTAAAAAAGGGTGCTCCTCAAATGGATGCTTTTACAGAATTTGGCATTTCGAATATTAAACTACCAGTTGAATATGGCGTCACCGACGCTGTAAAAGCGGTGCTCCTCAAATGAATGCTTTTACAGAATTTTGCATTTCGAATATTAAACTACCAGTTGAATATGGTGTCACCGACGCTGTAAAAGCGGTGCTCCTCAAATGGATGCTGTTACAGAATTTGGCATATCGAATATTCAAATTCTAGTTGAGTATGGCGTCACCGATGCTGTAAAAAAGGGTGCTTCTCAAATGGATGCTTTTACAGAATTTGGCAATTCGAATATTAAACTACCAGTTGAATATGGCGTCACCGACGCTGTAAAAGCGGTGCTCCTCAAATGGATGCTTTTACAGAATTTGGCATTTCGAATATTAAACTACCAGTTGAATATGGCGTCACCGACGCTGTAAAAGCGGTGCTCCTCAAATGGATGCTGTTACAGAATTTGGCATATCGAATATTCAAATTCTTGTTGAATATGGCGTCACCGATGCTGTAAAAAAGGGTGCTCCTCAAATGGATGCTTTTACAGAATTTGGCATTTCGAATATTAAACTACCAGTTGAATATGGCGTCACCGACGCTGAAAAAGCGGTGCTCCTCAAATGATTGCTGTTACAGAATTTGGCGTATCGAATATTCAAATTCTAGTTGAATATGGCGTCACCGATGCTGTAAAAAAGGGTGCTCCTCAAATGGATGCTTTTACAGAATTTGGCATTTCGAATATTAAACTACCAGTTGAATGTGGCGTCACCGATGCTGTAAAAGCGGTGCTCCTCAAACGGATGCTTTTACAGAATTTGGCATTTCGAATATTAAACTACCAGTTGAATATGGCGTCACCGATTCTGTAAAGAAGGGTGCTCCACAAATGGATGCTTCTACAGAATTTGGCATTTCGAATATTAAACTACCAGTTGAATATGGCGTCACCGACGCTGTAAAAAAGGGTGCTCCTCAAATGGATGCTTCTACAGAATTTGGCATTTCGAATATTAAACTACCAGTTGAATATGGCGTCACCGACGATGTAAAAGCGGTGCTCCTCAAATGGATGCTGTTACAGAATTTGGCAAATCGAATATTTAAATTCTAGTGTAATATGGCGTCACCGATGCTGTAAAAAAGGGTGCTCCTCAAATGGATGCTTTTACAGAATTTGGCATTTCGAATATTAAAATACTAGTTGAATGTGGCGTCACCGAGTTTGTAATAGCGGTGCTCCTCAAATGGATGCTTCTACAGAATTTGGCATTTCGAATATTAAACTACCAGTTGAATATGGCGTCACCGATGCTGTAAAAGCGGTGCTCCTCAAATGGATGCTTTTACAGAATTTGGCATTTCGAATATTAAAATACTAGTTGAATGTGGCGTCACAGAGATTGTAATAGCGGTGCTTCTTAAAATGGTCCCCGTCACCGAGACTGTAATAGCGGTGCTCCTCAAATGGATGCTTCTACAGAATTTGGCATTTCGAATATTAAACTACCAGTTGAATATGGCGTCACCGATGCTGTAAAAGCGGTGCTCCTCAAACGGATGCTTTTACAGAATTTGGCATTTCGAATATTAAAATACTAGTTGAATGTGGCGTCACCGAGATTGTAATAGAGGTGCTCCTCAAATGGATGCTTCTACAGAATTTGGCATTTCGAATATTAAACTACCAGTTGAATATGACGTCACCGATGCTGTAAAAGCGGTGCTCCTCAAATGGATGCTTTTACAGAATTTGGCATTTCGAATATTAAAATACTAGTTGAATGTGGCGTCACAGAGATTGTAATAGCGGTGCTTCTTAAAATGGTCCCCGTCACCGAGACTGTAATAGCGGTGCTCCTCAAATGGATGCTTTTACAGAATTTGGCATTTCGAATATTAAACTACCAGTTGAATGTGGCGTCACCGATGCTGTAAAAGCGGTGCTCCTCAAATGGATGCTTTTACAGAATTTGGCATTTCGAATATTAAACTACCAGTTGAATGTAGCGGCCCCGATGCTGTAAAAGCGGTGCTCCTCAAATGGATGCTTTTACAGAATTTGGCATTTCGAATATTAAACTTCTAGTTGAATGTGGCGTCACCGAGACTGTAATAGCGGTGCTGCTCAAATGGATGCTTTTACAGAATTTGGCATTTCGAATATTAAACTACTAGTAGAATATGGCATCACCGATGCTGTAAAAGCGGTGCGCCTCAAATGGATGCTTTTACAGAATTTGGCATTTCGAATATTAAACTACTAGTAGAATATGGCGTCACCGATTCTGTAAAAGCGGTGCTCCTCAAATGGATGCTTTTACAGAATTTGGCATTTCGAATATTAAAATACTAGTTGAATATGGCGTCACCGATGCTGTAAAAGCGGTGCTCCTCAAATGGATGCTTTTACAGAATTTTGCATATCGATTATTAAAATACTAGTTGAATGTGACGTCACCGAGACTGTCAAAGCGGTGCTTCTTAAAATGGATACTTTTACAGAATTTGGGATATCGAATATTAAAATTCTAGTTGAATGTGACGTCACCGAGACTGTAATAGCGGTACTCCTCAAATGGATGCTTTTGCAGAATTTGGCATTTCGAATATTAAAATTCTAGTTGAATGTGGCGTCACCGAGACTGTAATAGCGGTGCTTCTTAAAATGGATACTTTTACAGAATTTGGCATATCGAATATTAAAATTCTAGTTGAATGTGACGTCACCGAGACTGTAATAGCGGTGCTCCTCAAATGGATGCTTTTACAGAATTTGGCATTTCGAATATTAAAATTCTAGTAGAATATGGCATCACCGATGCTGTAAAAGCGGTGCTTCTCAAATGGATGCTTTTACAGAATTTGGCATTTCGAATATTAAAATACTAGTGGAATATGGCGTCACCGATGCTGTAAAAGCGGTACGCCTTAAATGGATGCTTTTACAGAATTTGGCATATCGAATAGTAAAATTCTAGTAGAATATGGCGGCGCTGAGGCTGTAATAGCTATTAACATACCTTGAAATGTTATGAGAAGGGTTGTGACATGGGATTCCCAACGAGATATGAACTGGTAATATTGCAGATTGTAATCATTGTAAAAAAGACTTACATGTATGAATGATTCGAATAGTTAGAATTTAGTTCAGCTACATTTTGTAAGCTTTTTTTTCTAATAAGCACAAAAAAATTTCAGATGTAAGCTGTTCTTCAGCGTTATTCTCTAATAAGGTCATTCTGAATTTGTTCTGAAAATTCTGTCGTAAAATCTTCAACAACTTTATTTGACTCCGCGGATTTCATTAACACTTTTATATTTTTGTCCCCTAAGTTTTTTGAAGAGATTAAAACTCTATAGTCTCAGTCTAATTTGTGTTCACTTCTACTTCAGCAATATCTCTAATAATCGTTTTGCAAGCGAATCTACCTATATAAAAGGCGACTGTTTTGTGTGTTTACGTGAATGAAGTGTTAGTAATGGAGATTGGATTTCATTCATTGATGTTATACATAATTTATGCTAAACCCCGTATTTAGTGAAAGTATTCCTTAATGTAATTGCCACGACGTGTATTTGATCCCCCGTGTTCTCGTTACCGCCCAGTTCCTCTCACCACTAACCAATCGAGACGATTAATGCTCCGCATGATTAATTATGTATGCTTTACTGACATTAAATTGATAATTGATATTCACAATCCTGCCGCCTTGTTATTTTTTCGCACTTACTTCGTAAGAACAGAAAGTTATTTGATGGTGATTTGGTAAACACCGAATTTTGGGCTGAAAAACTGTTATTGTCGGGCCCTGGTAAGGAAAAAGTGGATAAATCCTATTGCAATAAATAGAAAGTTACGTCCTCTTCACACGTGGAGTTGCCAAAATCAATGTTTTGTGGGTCCTTGATTCCAAAAATTCGATCTGACGGCAAAAAAATCACGTGTTCGTTGAAATTCCAGATTTGTTGAAAAATTAAAAATTGCAATTTTTTTGAGCCGTCTTCTTTAAAATATAATACTGAAAATAGATTTTTTTATGAATGAAATCTGTTCCTTAAAGAGATATCTTCTAATAAGTTCATGTTCAATTTTTCGAAATTATAAGTATTCGTGTAATTTTGCACGAAATTTAGGAAATTTTTACTTTCTTTGTCACTTTTTTTTCCAAAACCGATCCAATTTTTTCCATGGATAGAAAAAAACGGGTCCGCGGATAAAAAAATCTGTTGAATTCTCTGAATTTTTCGAAAAGTGCAAAATTTAGAATTAATATGAAAAAGCATGTGCTGTTGTAGCTCTACTCTTTGGATATGCAATTACGTTGAAAATATATTAAGCTCAATATTTTCCTCCCACGAAATTACCTTTTTATTGTCTAACATTAAAAAAAAATTTCATGGTGTTCTTGGTAGCTTAAGTAAAGACTCTCGGTTCAGAAAGTCCAACTCTTTCTTTAGTGTCTTAGAAACAAAAAAAATTTACTACCTTGATAAATAATGATAACTCTTCTCGTTTAATAATTTATTAGTAATATTAAATTCACATCTTATTTGTAAAAGAATGTGAGTTTGCCACTTAATAACATGCGTGGGTAGTGGCTGCAGAAGTTATATTTTTGTAGGTTACACTTAATACATATAAAACCCATCCGGAAGATTAGCTTGAAAATCAAGGATCATCTTCTTGTCTTACTTTTTACATTGAAAACTCATTAAACTTATTAAGTGGATCAGAGTTTGGAAACTATTCAATATTTTCTTATATAAGATTTTAAGACTCTGATGTAGAAGCGTGGAAAGTTTCTATTCATCTAATAAGGAAACAGCGCTAAAGCATACATACGAAATGAAAAAGGGAATCGAATCACAAAAATTTGTAAAACAATTCTCGTATAAGATACTTTTACTCTCTCACTCTTACGTACGTAAAATGGGAAAGTATTGTAATTGTGCGCCTGATCATGGCGAATTTTCGCCACAAAATCTATTGCCGGGCCCTGGTAACGAAGGTGTGAATAAATCTTGTGCATATATATAGTAAATTACTGTCTCAAAATTTTGTGGAAATTTTTGTGTTTGTGTAGATCCATGTTTTGTGAATCCTTGATATCGAGAAATCGATTGACGGTAAAACGTATCGTCCGCCTTTGGTCAAACTAGCTCCTAAACCGTTCAGCCTATTTTCTTCAAAACTGATATTCCCCCAATCGCTCTGGCTGGTGTCGGGGCCCCTTGAACTTGAAATCGATATTTTAAATTTTGGGGTGTACTTTACATGAAGCTTCGGAAACATTTTCAAAATTTTAAAAAAATTGTCCAAATTTCTTGATTGAATTTTGTTATCAGATAACGTACAGGACGCTTAAGACAACGGCGCAGGTCTCAATTTTGTTGCAGTCCCTGATTTTTCGAAAATTGCAAAAGTTCAAATTTTATTGATGTCTTTCGGCGACAACTAACCTGGTAAAGATAAAGGTTTTTTCTTTTAATGAAATATATTCTTTAAAGATATCTTTAAATAATAATATGCGCACGTTTTCGAATATCTGAGTAATTTTCGCGTAATTTGGCGTGATAGAGGTAATTTTTATTTTTTAAACACTTTTTTTTTTCGCAGAAACGGCTCCTAAATCTTTCTTTAAATTTTCTCCTCGTAGGTATCAAGGGACTGAAAATATTTGTGTTATTCTAATTTCCGGAGAACTCAGAAATTGCAAAATATTAACGTTTAAAAATTGCAATATTGAAGATAGAGATTATTACTTTACACACAATCTGTTTAAAAAAAATAGCTATTTAAGGAAGGTCATGTACCATTGTTTCAAAAATAGGTTTTGCCCAATTTGTCCTTGAAATTATTACAAAATATAAAAAAACATTTTCTCAAAAACCGCTCGTAAGTTTTTTTTTCATATTTTCACGGATATAAAAAGAAACGCTTAAAAATGACGCAGGTCTCATTTTCGTAGAGCTCTCCGTATTTTCGAAAATTGCAAAACCTTCATATTTGAAAACTAAGAAATTGAAGATTTCATGAATTTTTCCTTAAAGAAACTATGTTCTAAATAATTAGCTGATTAAATAAGGTCATGTAAATTTTTTAGAAAAAATGTTCTAAATAATTAGCTGATTAAACAAGGTCATCTAAAATTTTTTGAAAAAACTAGTTTTTATCCAAATTTATGCTTGAAATGAAATATTTACAGGTGTCCCTCCAACTATGGGCCACGAGAAAAATTCTCGGAGAACAGGAACGGATCAAAAGGATTTGAAAATAATTAATGTTATTTTAATTAAAAAGAACTATGTGAGGAAAATTCCAGTATAAATTCGATTTATACTATATTATACAATTTACATTCTCAATGTATTCATGCATTATCTTTCAATCAATCTACAAATACATCGTATATAAAGATAAGTATAAGATGGACATTTCGAAATAATTTCGTAGTTTCGTAAGCATTCATAGCACGATGTATATATGATGGTCATTAGTTCTGCATGTTCAATTTACAGGTGAAATTAGCCTTTTTGTTTTTTTTAATGTTTTTACACGGATAATAGAACTATTTGCTTCAACATGTACCGATGTTCGAATGCTAGTATACTGATATATTTTTACGAGTTAAAAACACTTTTGCTGGAAGAAGTATTAATGTAACATTTTATTAAGAAGTTGAATTTAATGATATGGCTGAAAGCATTTATTTTTTTTTTATATAAGTGGTATACATTTCTTAATGAGAATTGAAATCCAATTTCATAATAGACAATTGAATATCAATACATTTTCATTAAATATTCATTATGGTGTGGATTATAAGTGACAGCGTTTCACGGCCCACCACATCAGGCAGAAAACTAGAAAGACATAAAATTAGAAATGATAGACTAAAAAAGCCTTCGCGGTTAAGCTCATTAGCCAGCGTGCGCGTTTCCATAACGCGAGCCCCGGTTCCATTCCCGGTCGGGCAAGGTTATAATGTGCGATTTCCTTGCAATGTCCTAATATATGTTTCTGAGAGACGATGAGAAAACTCACTTCTCAGGTTGAGGTCAGAATATGGCGTGGGGATGTCCGTGCTAACTACGCGTACCATCTTAACCCATGGCCGCGAGGCCGGGATGCTACTGGTAGGTCATGACCCGTACGCGGGCTGTCGCGCCAAACACATACAGACTGAAATAAATATAAATTCATTAAAAATATAGAATAGTAAAATCGGTTGACATTACAGTTTATAACATTAAATTAATAACCAAAAAATAAGCAACAAATTCGAAATTGTAAATTAGAATTTCCCTCGCTTCGTGTGAAGTTCTGTCAGTTTACAGAATGGCAACACGCCGGTGTCAAGTTATTCAAATGCTTCTCACTGTTGCCGGCCGTAATGATTGTATGTAGAAAATATTATGACGGGAAATATATTTAGGGAAGGTGATAGAATTAACTTAGAACTAAAAAAACACTTCTTTTACTTTTAAGACGTTTGCAACGCTGATTATGGTATTCAATGTTTATGACGAATGGTTATGGTATTTAAAAATTGTTAGCACTCTTCAGTGTAATCAAGAGAAGCTGGAGTGAAATTATTCTTTCGTTTCTGTATAAAAGTTTGCCAGTATTTCTGATACCTGTAAATTTTCCGTATATACCTTTCATAATTTTCTCCATAAAAGTCATGTATCAAACATTAATTCAACTTCTGTATCAAACATGAACTGTTTTCACATTTCCCTCGTAACCACAATCCCCTCGAACCGGGAAAGTTGAGCAGTGAATATCGAGAAACTAATAACAAGCAATAATGTGTCGATTACAAAGTAAATTAGTCACTTGAGATGAATTACGATTCTGAATTAACTCAATAATATTTGTTAAACTTGATTTTCTCCGTATTTGAGACAGTCTTTGAAGTCTCCGCATACAAATTCAAATAGAATTGTTCCGCCGAACACACGTGCTAAACGGGTTGCATCAAAAGGGCGTTATATTTTCCACGAACCGAGATATTTCGACGCAACACTACGATTTCTCCAAGCAAAATTTTCGTAATATATAAGAATGTGTTCCTTGTATAATTGCTTGGTTATTAATGTATATATGTTTATACTCAATGTGTCATGAAACGTGTACATGGATTTCATTATTTTGAGAATACAGTGAGTACCAGCCAGTTGAAAATAAATTACATTAACAAGTTAAACTTGAACGATTAAATGTCGCAAAAGATACAGTACAAAAACGATTTTAAAAAATATAACACATCGAAAATCTCAAAAATATTATTTCATGTCGTTCAGTACTTTTCTCTAAAACTAATATATACCTTATCAGCTAGGTAGTGACGTAGTTCCGAGAGTCTCGAGCTGTAACTACCTTGGCATTCTCCTGGAGTGTAAATTGGGATGGGAGAAACAAACAAACTATGTAGTGGGTAAAGCTTGGAGGTCTTTGCATTTCGTCATGAGAAATCTTAAAAAATGTAATACGAAAGCAAAGGAAATCGCGTTTACCTCGCTTGTTAGGTCGGTAATGGAATACGGACCTAGTTGTTGGGATCCGTACAGAATAGGACTTAAAAAGAGCTTAGAGAGGATACAAAGCAGAGCGGCAAAATATACATTTCGGAAGAACACACCTGCGCATTGGGATTCATTAGAACGCCGGAGGAAGAGGGCACGACTTTGCGCGCTGTATAAATCTTACGTTGGTTGCTCCACATGGCAGGAAATTCGGGGAAGGCTAGATAAACCAGATTATTTAAATAGATTTGATCACAAATATAAAATTAGAACAAGAATACAAAGAACGGACGTATGGAAATTCTCCTTTGTAAACAGAACTATAGTAGATAGGAACGATTTGCCTGCGACAGTTTTTGAGCCCTTTCCTTGCTCAGCGCGAGGTTTTAGAAAAAAAATATAGGAAATTAGTCAATAAAGTGAAAACATAGTGAAGTGAAGTGAAGTGAAATGTGCGATTATGCGTAGTTTGCAGTAAAAACTAAACAATTAATATTTAGATAAAGTTATATGCAATGCAGTGAAGTGAAGTGAAGTGAAGTGATTTCATTTCTTCTGAAAATGACTGAATAAGTTCTGTTTGTGTATGTGAGGGTTCCTTCGTCTCTCTATGTATATACGTGTATATGTTTGTATATTTGTGTAATATGTACGTTTATTCATTTATATGTTAGTGTATATGCATTTTAATGTTTAGTATAGGAATGTAAATGTCATCTGCATATATAGGAAATGACAAAGTCAATTTGTTTGTTTATATTTATTTTTTTATATATTAGTATTTTATTTGTAATTGTAATTTTGTATTCTGCCACCGGGCATCATTTGCCCAATTGTAGAATAAATTTCTATCTATCTATAATGAAATAAGAAGTTTGCAATTTCTGGAATAGAATTCCTTTGCACTGCGAACACAAAGTTAAACGTGTTTCTACAAATGTAATTGAAATGTTCTTCATTAACCAAGATTTGTAGACGTATGTTTTCGTTCTAGCAAAAAATATTGCCATACACTTTAACGTACACACTTCCTCGATTTTTTCAAAAAGGGACGTATGTATCAAATGACTGTGCGGTATCGAGTGTAAATACACTCACACGTGGGCATGTAATGACATTCATCCATCTTCGAACTTAAAATCCTGTCCCTCGTCACTTCGCTATAACTTTTCACTCCAGATGAAACGACGATTGCTCTCGAAATATCGATTGCAATTCGCCCCTCGAAACGAAACAAGTTCAACTATTGCAGTTGGTAATTACGTAATGAACAGATAATGGCAGATAAGTGTTAATTATTTTAATTTCAAGATAATTTTAAAATTTAGTTTACTCTTACATTTAGTGTTAAATAAAACCGGTTAAAATGAGCAAATCATAATACGTTTAGAGCTCAGAGCCTTTCAATTAAAGCAAAAATCAGGAAATTTGAGCCAGTAAAAAACTCAAACTTCTTTCTAAAGAAAATCCCTTAATGTTTTAAATATATACACCTGCACCTAAAGACGTTGGAATAGAAATAAATTACTCAGTGAGAGCGCTGCTGTCGCGGAATAATTTGAAGCCCGCCATTGTTGTGGCAACGTGCGTACCTCGTAGACATCATTGCAACTGTGATAGGAGCAAGTAAGTTGTTTAGAATGACTATATGTTTTTTCAGTGTATATATTCATAGATGCTTCACCAAGACGATGTGCCAGCCCATTCCACCTTGTGTGTGAAGGCGTTCTGTGCTACATACGGCATCACTAGACCTCGGATTTTAGGACAAATTCCTATTTAATTCCTTTAGGATGTTGTGGAAAGTAATTGCAGATGTTTAGGAATCATGAAATAATATATCCACTGAAAGCATCAAATTGGGCCTAAAATGACCTAAAACGGCGGTTGATGCCTATTTTAATATTTTTTGCTTAAATCTGCGTAAAACAAGCAATTTTGATGGATTGTGATATTTTTATTACTCAGTTTTTAAATTTGTTTTCCCGAAATGCAAATACTTTCCGGAATTTCCCGAAACGCGAATATTCCCTGTTCCAATACGCAATCGACTACGCACCGAATCTCTTATCCAACACCGTGCGTACTCTCGCAAGTCGATATAAAGATGATGTTTCACTCGATCAGATCGCAATTCTTACGCAATTGCACCCATTCCCGGTTCAGCTGTTGACAGGTTCAGAATGAAAAATGTTAAATAATGAATTAAATAAATCTCAATAAAATAATGTGCTTGCAGTCACTGTTTCTAAATTCTTTTGTAATCAGTTTTAGATGCCAGAAACATAACTTTTCATGCCTAAAGTTTTTTAAATGCCTGGTTTAATCATTTTGTTACCTATTTTGTGCACCAAAAAGTTACTTTTCGTGTCCATTAGTGCCTAATTTCATAAGTTCGTTACCTATTTTAGATGCCTAAATCATCACTTGTTTGTGCCTAAAATTTCGAGGTATACGAATCACCATGTTGGATACTATTGTGAGTTCTTGAAAAGTGGGATAAAATTAATACGGCAAACATGATGTACACTATTTTGCAGTAGCGTCCTACTATTCAGCATTCCTAGATATTAGAAACCGAAAAACGTCTTTTACAAATTGTTATCTCAACACTTATTCCAGTTCTTGACCTTCCGTCATGAAGCTATTCCGATGTCAACGGAGATGTCAATTTTACTTTTTCGAACACAATAAACAGTGTTAATACGACATTAGAAAACGTTCAGAATTTCCGTTGTTATATTTTAGTTACGTTATATTATGTTATATAGTGTAGTGATTACGTTATATTATGACAAGGCCATGTTATGTTATGGTAGGCTGAAAACTATTGACGATGGAGAAATATCCCAAAAAAGTCTGATATATGCTAAAGAAAGTTATGTGCTTTTAATTGTGAAATTCTACATCTTGTGTCTTCCCATCGTTATTTCACCAAATATTTTGTTTGCATGTCGTCCATCTTCCGTGCGCAGAATGAAACAGTGTTGCCTTAATTGATTTCCTCGACGCGTTCCTGAGTGTATTTCATTTCCATCGCGTTTTATGTGCGACTGAAATCCGTGGGATGAGCATTCCTTGAAACATAAAGAAGTCGCGGAAAGACCCGCAATGATTCAGAGGGAAAATGTTATATTAATCACGAGGTATCTGATCCGAGGTCAAGCATTTAACTATTCTACATGTCAAGAATTTAATAGTGTAGTGCTAATAAATTATGAACTGAACGTAGGAATCATAATGCGTTCTGTAAGGAATCAATTTTCCTATGTGATTTCACGCTGAATTTGTGTTCATATATACTAATTCAGATTGATTGATTGATTGATTTTTTCGTGTTTCCGGGCGCGTCAACTGCTTCGGTTATTAGTCCCGTTAGTGTAGTGCATCTTTCTTTCTCGGGAGATGGCGGTGATCTTCCCCCGCTGGATGGCGAGATCCGGTGCCGACCTACCGTCGGCTAGTGGGGTTTCCCCCTAATCAGGACTCTCCCACCAACGGGGCATCGCCCCAGCCGGGACAAGCTCTAAGCTCCCGACCGGTCTCCCGGAATATGTGGTAGTGTAGTGCATGCTAGTGTAAGTGTGTGTGTAATGGGAGAAGATACAACAAGGAAGAGGAAGAAAAGATCGCGCGTGGTCCGTGGCCCGTTTGGTAGGGTACTGCTCCGGCATTCGCCTGGTGTTGATCGGAGAAACCACGGAAAACTACTAATTCAGATTGACAAAAAATCAATTTGCACGAAAATAATACCACTCCACATTTGAACGCGTGGCACATGTCTGACATCTGGAAATTAATATAGTTTAAATATTATAGAAAAAAATCATTATTTGCCTAATAGACACAAACGTTTATCTGTATAAAATCCGATGATAATGAAATATGGCATTTTGTACGATTTATAAGATTCCATCCACACGAGAGTTCCGAATTAACAGTGCAGGTCTCGTGTTCAAATCCCTGATTTTTCGAAAATGGCATAAGGACATTTTTGGGGGGGAGTGTACCTACAACTATAATATAGAAGATAGACATTTTCTTCCTTAATGAAATCTTTTTTTAAAGACATATTTTGATAAATAGTCATGATCAATTTTTCAAAAATGAATAATTCAAGTGTAAATTTGCCAGAAATATAAGCAATTTTAATTTTGTTCAAAACAATTTTTTATCAAAAACCGCTCCAAATTTTTGCTTTAAAATTTCTCATCGAGGAATGTTAAAAATATTGTGCTGTAGTCCCATTTTCGGCGAAACCTCCGTATTTTTAAAATCCACAAAAAGTTAAAATTTTAAATCTACAAAATTCAAGATCGTTATTTTTGCCTTAGACAAAGTCTGTTGTAAAAAAATAGCTCTTTAAAATGCCATATATAATTTTTTGAAAATACACGAGTAGAAATTTATAAAAGAAATATTTTCTCAAAAAACTTGCCAATTTTTACTTTCTCGTATACTTACGTATATATACGGAGTAATATACGTAATATAGAGAAAGTTATGTAATGCTGCACTAAAAAGCGGCGGATTTTCGACGAAAAATAATTTGTTGCCGGACTCTGGTGGCGAAAAATTCAATAAACCAGTTTCTAAATTAAGAGAAAAGAATCCTCTAACACGTGGTGTAGCCAGAATCCCTGTTTTGTGGGTCCTTGATGCAGAAAAACAAATTGGAAACAAAAAGACCGTCCGTCCGTCTATTCGTTTGTCTGTCCATCCGTATGTGAACACTAGTAGCACCTAAACCACAAGTACGATCTTTTCCAAATTCAAGAAGTCCTTGTCGATCTGGTTGACGCTTTAAGATTTTGAAAAGCATTCTTTAAAATTTGAGGGTACTTTACATGAAGCACCCCGGACATATTGAAATTTTTTTTATTTAAATTTCTTGTAAGAATAGAGTTTAGTACACTTCTAAAGGTTGCATATGTTCCATTTTTACGGTTTACTCTGAATTTTTGAAAATTGCAAAAGTTTGAATTTTTTCTGCGTCTTCCTACAACTACAACATTGAAGACAGAGATTCTTCCTTCAAATGAAATTTTTTGTTCATAAATAGTTCTTTCATTAAGGTCAAAAAGTTTTTTTCGAAAATTTTAGTAGTTTTCTTACAATAGTGCGTGTAATATTTGCAATTAAAAAATAACTAAAACAATATTTTCTCAAAAACGGCTCCAAATTTTTTCTTAAAATTTTTGGTAGGGGTAATTCCAAATGTATCCTATACGATGACATAAACGCCATATTCCTTTTTTCTTTTTTCAAAAATTACAAAAATGTATTTATGTATTTGTCTCTCACTTCGGTAACATAACATTTACATTAGAGACAATTTCTTTACGTAATTCTATTCATGAGTACATGTGCTTAATATAATGTCAATTAAAGTTTCTCGAAAACTCAACAGTTTTTCGTTCAAATGAGCTTAAAATTTCGCATTTTTAGAAACGTTCAAATGCCAATTTCTCAAAAACGGCTCCAAATTTTTTCTTCAAACTTTTCCAACGGACAGTGGCAAATGCATTGTTTTATATGAAGTAAAGTTCATTTTGCTGTATCCTTTCGTTTTTTTTAATTCCTTAAATGTAATTTGTTTGAAATATCTCTTACGCAGTTAATATGCACATTTTAATGGAAGTGTATACATTACTGAATTTGTGAGTGGAAATTCTTCAAATTACTTCAAATCAAGTTTTTCGAAGAGTCAATAGATTCCTGTGAAAAAGAGCATTAAATTTCGCATTTACAGTAACGCTTAACGCCATTTTCTTAAAAAAGGCGCCAAATTTTTCCAAGAGGATGAGGCAAGACCGTAAAGTCAGTTCACACCAAGGAAATTAGAAAAGTTAACTACGAGAAAGTCTGTGCCATTCTTTAGCACCTCTAGTTAATTTTTACGTTTTGTCCTCGTATGTATCAAGTGATAGAAAAAATGTGGTGTTAGTCCCATTTTCGCAGAACTCGCCAGATTTTCGAAAGTTACAAAAATTTCATATTGGAAAAAATTGGGTTGAGATAATTACATTTGTAAGCGTCGAGCCGAGGTTCGACTATGCAGCGCTTCTGTAGCGTAGTGGTATGGCTGACTGCATGTTAAATAAGAGGCCTTGAGTTAGAGTCTCAGTGAGGAAAAATGTTGCCGTTTGAAAGCATTTCTGCAGGTTAATTATGTAGTACAATTCGCGGAGCAGTGATAAATAATGTGAGAAAATATGTGCTATTGCAGCTCCACTAGTTTTACATGTTAAGGTTCTTACTTTCTCATATGCGTACTATATAGAAACGGGGTAAAATACGCAGTATATGAAAAAGTTATACTGAATTCTGCAAAAAATCAATGTTGAGATTTTAAATGAAATGCACACTTCAAATTTTATCTTTGAATTCTGAAAAGAATAGAGTAAATCACGCGTATAAAGACAACTCATGTCCGATTCTCACTGTTCATACTCAATTGTCAAAAATTGCAAATGTTTTAATATTTATTGTATTCTTTCTTCCAACTGTATTATTAAATATAGTATTTTTTTCCTGAAATAAAATTGTTCTTCGCAATTAGTTATTTATTTAATGTCATATATTTTTTTAAAGTTAGAAACTTTCGCATAATTTTAGTATGGATAGAGCTACCGGATGATATGACATAAACGGTGATGAAAAACTACACTCTAAGACAGAAGTATTGTACATCATTGACACTCCGGGGCCAGTGAGGAACCGAGAACTATTCAAGATCGAAGATCAATATAAAGCTGCCCAAGTATTCAAACCGAATGGTCTATTTACGTATGTGTCCGCCAAAATGCAAACTAGAGACTTTCTCAAGACTAAGACAGAGATAGGCCCAGGCAATTTTCGAGTTGTTCTTCACTGAGTATCTCATTAGAGGAGGGGTAGGTACTGCGAGAAGCCCTGGTAGGTGTGTTTGGTGCCGATAGACAGCACCTAGAATTATCTGGATAGCACCTGGTGGGACAAATCCGAAAAGCTAGCCGAGACTCAAGAGAACAGGAAACTAACCAGTACAAGAAAGTATGTGCCATTCTGTATCATCACTAGTTTTAGTTCGATATCCACATAATACGTAAACGTGAGTAGAACACATTAGTTAGAGGTTCTCAAGAGAAGAGAGAAGGTGTCCTCCAACAGTTCGTGTTTGCAAAATTTCCCATGACTCCCTCGCAGACGATGAGTAATGGGTCGATTCAGGGGCCTCACCCGCTTTTCTATAGCTCTTCTTCACATTTCCTTCATCTCGCCCGTTTCAATGACTGACTGACGAATCTATGATTTTATAGAATGCTTATCAGGTATTACTCGTTTAATTAATGGTTACCATATGGTTCATTTTCTATTTCTTTTGAATATGTTCATTATAATCGGTTCCTTTTAAATCATAAAAAAACTATATTTTAATTCCAGAAAGGAACATATTGACCCGTCCCTTAGTAGCCCGACCACGATCCCGTACTCTAACAAGTGATGGGTACCAATTTATGAGGTGACCACTCGTCATGCCATTGAATTCAAAACTACGCACGTACAGATGTTGGAGTGGCTTTGAACGTATGGCTCCGGCTGTAGAGATCTCGGGGATTTGGGCAGCTCTGAGTCGGAGATGATGTAAGGATATTCATAAATAAACAATTATACACGTGTTTCTTTGAACATGCATTTCCTGATGGGCAGAAGTTTATTTATTGAACTCCACCTCACGTTACATTAAAATACATGCACACTCGTTATTGCTTTTCTTTAACACGCTTTGTTATTTACGTAATTGACTATGATTTACACCGTGAGAGGTGGCTCAGGGCATCAACTGATGTCACTGCTGTGCCTCTGACCGGGACGTCCTAGGTTCGAGTCCCCACGTTGGCAGGATGTACGACACTAGCTTGTCAGCAACGTCGAATTCAGTCGCTGTCCGGAGGTGTGACACTAGCAGCCGGCTGCGCTGAAACGTGGTTTTCCGTGGTTTCTTCGATCCACACCTGGCGATTGCCGGAGCAGTACCATAACAAACGGACCACGGACCGCGCGCGACATTTCCTTCCTCTTCCTTGTCCTATTCTCACCCCTTACTTACAGACACACACACATACATGCACTACACTACCACACGTACCGAGACCACACGAGACCTTTTGGGAGCTTAGAGCTTGTCCCAGCCGGGGCGGTGCCGCACTGGTGGAGATACCTGATTGGGGAAACCCCGTTAGCCGATGGTAGGTCGGCGCTGGATCTCACCATCCAGCTGGAGAATATCAACACCACACCTCGAGGAGAAAACATACACTACACTTATGGCCTAAAAATTCATCAGTTGACGCGCCCGGAATCACTAATCAATCATTGAATCAATCAACGAAGGCACGGTCGTCGTTTGTCTTCCAATCAGGAAGGGGAGTGGAGGCTCCAGAGTCAGGTAATTTAAAAATCTAAATGAGAAAGGAAGATGATATCAGTCCAGAGTGTTTATTTTTTTACATTGATGCCGTCTGTATTCATTCACTAACGAAAAATCCTTTTCTACATTTTGATTATGGCCTCCGATCC
Organism: Teleogryllus occipitalis; assembly: GCA_011170035.1. Taxonomy (NCBI): domain Eukaryota; kingdom Metazoa; phylum Arthropoda; class Insecta; order Orthoptera; family Gryllidae; genus Teleogryllus; species Teleogryllus occipitalis. Next base: position 20,033 of record BLKR01009611.1, read on the forward strand.
CTTTTGATGGCAGAGCTCTATATATATGATGCACACTTCTCGTTGTTGGAAATTACACAAGTGTGAAGAACGGAAACTATAATTCCGTTTTCGCTTAGGCCTTTTCAAGATTCAATCGGGAGTCTACAATAGCCGGAGCAGTACCCTATCAAACGGGCCACGGACCGCGCGCGATCTGTCCTTCCCATTCCTTGTCCTACCCTCTCCTCTTACACACACACGTACACTAACATGCACTACACTACCACATATCCCGGGAGACCGGTCGGGAGCTAAGAGCTTGTCCCGGCTGGGGCGGTGACCCGCTGGTGGGAGAGTCCTGGTTAGGGGGAAACCCCACTACCCGACGGTAGGTCGGTGCCGGATCTCGCCATCGAGTGGGGGAAGATCACCGCCATCTCCCGAGAAAAAACATGCACTACACTAACGGGACTAATGACCTGAGCAGTTGACGCGCCCGGAAACATGAAAAAATCAATCAATCCAGTCTACTGTTCGATCACCTCGCGCCATATTCAGCCGACAAACGCCACCGGCGCACGCTGGCGACATTTATAAATTGTCGGGACGGTCACGCGACATGTACGTTGACTGAAATTAGTTCGTTCAAACTTAACACGGTGTCCACACACGTCCAAGTCTATTCCGGGCACTCGTAGTGCTTAATCTACCTTACACATTGCATATTTTAAAAACCTTTCTATAACAGCGTTTCTCACTGATTGCCGTACTCGCATGGCACAATTTGTTGGATCTCATCAGCACCTGAAGAGCACACTCTGCTCCCATTCGTGTGGTACACGCTCCCAACATGTGATCAAGAGAGAAGTCTGGTATTTTCTGGATTTAGAATTTCTCGAAAGTTTGGGCGAAAAGATACATGATAGGGTGAAAGATACTCCTCTATCTGATCCCGTTACTGCGACGGTTCATTCTTTGTTGAAGAATTATTTCTTCCAGTTCTACCGGGAAAGTCCACGGATTTGAACACGTGCGTGGCTAATTTGATTGACGAGCGGGAGGTGATCGTGGCGCTGTGTCGGGGACTCACGCCAACTCCTTCGCCATGACAGATATATTGTTTGTTCTCCCACAGGAGGGGTAAGTGTCTTTTGTAAAAATGTGGATCGGCGTGGCATGAGGAGAAGAAGACATTTTATGGCAGGGTCCACCGCACCGCACCCCTGATCGGAGCGGCTGCGTGGGGCCAATTGTTAAAGGCGGCCGGGCGTGGGATATTTAGGGGGGAGGCGGATCGCGCTGGCGCGGCATGCGGGGAGCAGGGATGCCACCCATAGAAATATCAATAAACAAAAGTAATATTTACCGGTAGCGGTAGCTCAGTGCATCAACTGATGTCACTGCAGCGCCTCTAACCGGGAGGTCCTAGGTTCGAGTCCTGACGGCGGCAGGATTTTCGACACTAGCTTTCCAGCTAGGTCGAACTCAGCTGCTGTCGGGAGGAGAATTCTAGCGGCCGCCTGCTCTGATCGGTAGTTTTCCGTGGTTTCTCCGATCAACACCAGGCGAATGCCGGAGCAGTACCCTAACAAACGGGCCACGGACCGCGCGTGATCTGTTCGTCCTCTTCCTTGTCCTATCCTCTCCCTTTACACACACACTTACACTAACACGCACTACACTACCACATATGCCGGGAGACCGGTCGGGAGGTTAGAGCTTGTCCCGACTGGGGCGGTGCCCCGTTGGTGGGAGAGTCCTGGTTAGGGGGAAACCCCACTAGCCGACGGTAGGTCGGCGCCGGATCTCGCCATCCAGCGGGGGAAGATCACTGCCATCTCCCGAGAAAAATCATGCACTACACTAACGGGACTAATGTCCGAAGCAGTTGACGCGCCCGGAAACACGATAAAATCAATCAATCAATAAAAGTAATATTAGAAAAACACTAGCAGCAGCAAAAATGCTCCTGGAAAACCACACGAATTGCATTACGAAACGCTCTAGCAAGGCCCAATAACAACAAACAAAATACTCTCATTTAACACTGTAATACATTAAATATCTTAACAAAACAGTCTTTACTGCAATAACTGCAATAACTTATTACTGCTGCAATAACTTATACAATAAATACTGCAATAACTTATTATGGAATATACGGATACGCAGTCCAACAGTTCTTTACATACCAAGAACATAAAAAAGTTTGTTGTTCAAACGCAATATGCGATAGCAAATTATTTGGCCGTAGGCTTCATAGTTTTCACTCAAATAATTAATATATGTTTTGGGTTTTTTCTTGAGTTTCTGAGTATCTAAAAGAACCTTAGACAACTCTCATAAGGCTAGATACTCCATTGTTTTCTTTCAAGTTTGGAGGAAATTAATAATATAGGCATTTTGGATTTTCCCGAGATTAAGGATATCAAACAAAACCATAAATACCTCTTATGTATATGGCCGTAAGCTGCATAGCTTTCCGTCATTTTATGTGCATGTTTGAAATAAGTACCATAGTATGTTGTTTTTGTTTTTGTATTTTACAAGGGTTCCTCGGTATCTAACGAAACAATTGACACTTGCAACAATGCAGTCCGCACTCAACTCGTGCCGGGGTAACACCTCAGAGCGCTCCGGGCGACTAGTCGATTCAGCTAATGAATGAGAAGAGAGAACAAGTAGCAAGCTGTGCTGCTGCTTTGTCCATGTTCACTAGAGGGTCAGTTAACCCAATAAAGCGGTAATTATGATCATTGCGGAATATTTTCTGTAAATCGAAGATGATCCATCCTCGGTGGTGCTGCCTCTTTACGTGAAACTAATTATTGTCCAATGCCATTTACTCCGTTTTTGTTCACGAATTTAGTCGTTTTTTGCACTCTTTATAATGTTTTAAACTGACCTTTCCAGTGATAATCCCAGCAAGCTACTCCTTATTCCATTATGACTCTAACCAAAAAGTGTTAGACTGTATTTTCGTGTTACCAGTTACTTTCCGTAATAAGCGATATCAATATAAACTTTCTGCGTAGCTTTCTGGGTAGTACATCTAGCATAGGTGAGGTTGCTTCAAATTATTACACCCAGATATATGCAGTTACGTACCACAGCAATTTTATTTCTATCCATTTTACTGAATAGGAGTGTTAACGGTATTTGTGTCTTCGTAATTCTAATTGTTTTTATTTTATCTGAATTTATTTTCTTTCCATTTTAACAATTCATAAATATCTTTTTGCAACTTATATATGTCGGATTTGTCTTTAACTTTTCGATACGCAATGCTGTCATCTGCGAAAAGTCTGATCGGCGATCGAATTCCGGTATCTATATCTTTAATTTATATGTAACCAACCCTTTGGCTAGTCCTCCGGTGGCGTGGCTGCACGGCGAGAAGTTTATTTTTGGAAAGAATCTGATGGGCAAGGGTATTTATAGAGAGGAGCCTACTGTTGGGGTCACAGTGTAAAGAAAGCTTATACAAATATAACTTTTAGAAACTCAAAAACATTAGATTTATTCTCTCAAATAAACAGAATAAAAAAGCACATGTGACCTCTGTCTCAACTCAAACATTTCCGTAACACAAAAGGCAATATAAAATTCCCTACTTAAAATACACCATTATTTCCTCTCCACAATAATGTTCTATCATGGCTTTGATCATCTCCTTCACATCACATTATGATTATGGGATCAAAAGCTTTCATGAAATTTATCTTTTCGGCTTTGAACATAACACTAAATCTCAGGTCACAAGTAATAGTCCACCACATAAGAATACATGTTGCGTTTTAAATTAATACGATGAATTAAACCGTACGCTTTCTCAAAAGAAAATTAACTAACACATAATAAAATACTCCCATTCGGAATTCTTACTCCAATATTTACCGTTTACTCTTAACATCTATACTCTTTTCTTTTATGAAACAATCTTTTACAGACGTCGCGTCTCAAAAGTGGAGGTAGAAATAATTTGCTTATCATTCATTAGCAAATCTATATCTCTATATTTCATTCCCCCCATTACTTTTGATTTGATACAGGCAACAAGGACAGTGCCCACTTGGAAACATAGTGCATTGTTTACAGCACATTACTTGTTTGCAGCACGTCCTCTTCCGCGCTCACATTCTTCTCACACCACGTCGAGTGAGGCCCGGCCCTGCCTGGTCTGGCTCGGCACCGCCCGAACCGTCCCAACGTCCTCTGAACATCGCGGAGCAACAAACTACCGCTTTTGCTCTGAAACGTGCTACGAGTCGCGTTTCATTTGGGAGTGCAAGTCGTGTGTCAACACCCAAGGAAATAAAAAAATAATTTTCTTCTTTGAATTTACTTAGATTTTTTCATTTATTCGGCCTTCCATGCGATCGGCACCAGCCCGTCCACGCAACGCAGGCAGTGCGCGAGCGCAGCTCGGGTCGTTGGCGATTGCCTCCAACGTCTTCAGAACAGATCGGGAGGCGACAGCGCATGCGCACGACGTCCTCCCACTTTCAGAGCAAGCGTGTCAAGGTGATGGATTTCTAATTAACGGCCTGCTGGAGAGCGTGTATCCGTGATTGTGATATTCTCCGTTGCACCTTGCAGCCTTTAGCAATACTTATGAAATTAGTGTTATTTTCTGATAAGAATAGTGAAAAAGTGAATAGTTTTAAGTAAATGCTTTCCTTCCCTTTGGTATGAAAAAAAGAAACAAGTAACTTAGTGATGGGCGCTCGTGTCCTAGCATGATAATATTTCATAATTTAAATTTTTAAAACGAGAACTGAAGAATGGGAAAAGTGTCGAGCATGTCTTTTTAAATACTTCAAAATGTATTGTTCCAATGTTACAATAGAAAATACCAGGTCCTCATTGTTGTTATTTCGCGACTATCTTTCCGTCATTCTTCTAACTATTCAATTTAAAATAAATAAGGATTTTGTTTACATAATTGAAGTTTACTCTAAATATGCAAGTGAAAAGAGTAGTGTGGGGGTTAACACTTTCCTTCTCTGCCAACGCCCCAGGTCCAGAGTGAGGAGGCGCCACTACTTGCTACTCGTCCGCCTCCGTTCCTCCCACCGCAGTTTCTCCTGACCTCTCTTGCACAGATTCCCACAGCTGGTGACAGTCCGCAAGCCTCCACTTGCCCACCGCGCGCCCGCGTGTGTATGTGGCCGCCCTCGAATACAGTGATCGTTGATAAAACACAATCTTCACAGTTCCCACTCCACCAAATCACACTGCGCTGTTCTAAATTACTGCACAGATTTCAGTTCTCTTCCAAAACACGCACTTCCCATGCGAGAGCGCCTGATCTCTGGGTTTTAATGTTTGACACGTGCGCCGTCGCCGCATACCAAGCTATGTTCTAACGATTCCTTTGCCTCAAATTTCAGGGAACGGAATAATCTTAGCGATCTCCAACGTTTTCAAATCGCTTCTATTTAACGTAGGATCTCAGATGGGTGAATGTTCCCGAGATAAATTACGATGCTATTTCATCGTGCCCACTTGCATACCTTGTCCATACACTGCTCAGCACGCGTAACACTCCCAACCTTTTACATTGGACTAGACACTAGACTTTTCTTGGCTAGACCAAGAAGAAGCAATTTGTGCACTACCCGACGTCTACGGGTAAATAACCCATCCATGCTCTACTTCTTCGGGGTTAATGTGTGTGTGTGTGTGTGTGTGTGTGTGTGTGTGTGTATACAGAGAGAGAGAGAGAGAGATAGTTGCGTGTATGTGTGTGTGTGTATGAATTAGTAATGTGCTACAACAGCATATACTTTCTCACATTATTTCTTTCTTTGTAATTTTCAAAAATAAGACTTGCGGCATTTCGTAAGCGCCCTTTGCAATATAAATGGAAAAATTGAAAGAAAAACTTTGAAACAGTTTTTGAGAAAATGCGTTTTTATAAATTGCATTAACTTCAAACAAGTTGTGTGAAACTAGCTCATTTTCTCAAAAAATGCCTCCAATATTATACCTTTGAAACATTAATTTTTTGCAATTTTCGCCAACACGGGGTTCGCCGAAAATTGGACCTGACATGGGTATTCGAAACTTCCTTTCTCCCTACCCTATTTAGGTATATGTAGGTGCATTTTGGGCGTACGGGGTGCCTCTCAATTATAATTATTATGAGATCTTGCTATGATGGGCATAAGGCCCACTTCTAGCAGTTACAAGGAGCGGAATTCCATGCTGGCACCTTGAAAGGAAACTGGAGGAAGCGACGGAGCGAAACGCTCTTTGAGCTCGCCAAGAACTGGGGGTTCATGTTATGCCGGGGTAGGTGGGCCGATCACAGAGCCTACGGGATCAAAGTGACGTAATGAAAAACATAACACACACACACGTATTATCGCAAATTAGTAGAACAGAATAATATATCACCTAGTGTTTCCCCGAAATATTGGTACATACAAATTTAATTTTACATACAGATTTTATTTGTATGTTCTTTCCTGTGGATTTCCAGTCAATAGATTAATTGCTGCCGTTGTTTATGAAGAGAGCGTTGAACAACTCGAATCAATCGTTAAAATTATCAATCGATGTCGTAATATCAAAAGGAATCACACTGAAGAGATTTCGATAAAGTTGAAAGAGCACTAATGAAAATTAAGTGACTTACATTAATTAAAATCCATCATACAATCCTTTTCTTTATAAAAGAATGAACACTCAATAATTCAGTTACAGCATTGCTTGTTTAAAGGCAAGTAACGAAAATTGAATAGAATTAATTAATTAAAGTGACAAAGAGTTCAATAGTTCCGATATACTCATTTAAACGTAAACTCATTTAAAAGCAAACGCCTGTCAGGGGCGTAACAGTAGCATTACGTAAAAGGTCAGATTGGACTGAAAATCATTTCCCCTTAAAGTGTAAGTTGAGTCAGACTTGAGCAGCGCGCTGGGCGTCTTAAGCGGCGGCCGGCGCAGCGCAGCGAAAGGCAGCAGCAGCAGCAGCCTGGGAGGCGAGGGCGGCCTGGGCTGGTCGGGCGGCGCTGCGGTTGCACAAATATTGTCCCGGCGCTCGCAAAGCGCAGAGCGAGTGCCCGGCTCCCTTATTTGCGCGCTAATCCACGGCACCGCGAAGCGCTCTGCGCGTGGGCGCGACGCGGCCGTTTTCTCCGCCCCGTCCCCGCCCCCGCCCCTCTCCGCCCCCTGGCACGCCCGCGCCGCCGCGCCGAAGAATGACTTCCTGGAAATCCGCGGCGGTTCGGAGAAGACGCGCGAAGTCGTTTCACGCCCCCGCTGCCGCCGAGCTACGACCGTTTCCTGGAATTCGCGCGGCGCTACGCCGGCCCGCCCCGCCTCGCCTGACCCCGGCTCTGTGCCGATCCCTTCCGCCCCCCCCCCCTATTCCGAACTATCGCGTCCCGCCCCGCCCCGCCCCGCCCCGCCCCGCCCCGCCCCGCCCCGCCCCGCCCCGCCCCGCCCCGCCCCGCCCCGCCTCACCCCGGCTCTGTGCCGATCCCTTCCGCCCCCCCTATTCCGAACTATCCGCCCCGCCCCGCCCCGCCCCGACCCGCCCCGACCCGCCCCGACCCGCCCCGAACCGCCCCGCCCCGCCCCGACCCTCCCCTCCCCGTTCCCCGCACCCTCCAGCCCCGCTGCCCTGGCTGCCCGCCGCCACGCCCCCTTTGCATCTCGCGTCGCCCTGGCCGGCCTGCCCGCCCCGCGCCCGCCCGCCCCGCCGGCCCGCGCGCTCGCCCTGCCAGCTTTAGTGTCGCGCGCGCGCGTGCGCTGGCGCCGCGCCGCCGCCGAAAATCGATAGCGGCGGCGACCGCGCCCGCCGCTGCGGCGGCGGCGGGCGGCGGGCCATTCAGAAAACGAGGCGCCCGCCCCCCGCGCGCCGCCCCCGCCACGCCCGCCCGCGTTGAGCTCCGGCGCCGGGACGCATGAATGGCCGTCGCCGGCGGACTACCGCAAGCCGGAACGCGCGCCGCCGGCGCCCCACGCGGCAAAGCGCTGCGCTCGGGGCCATCGCTCACGTCTCGTTTCGGGAACGGAGGTGGGATGTGTGTGCGGGCGATTTTTGCTCGATACACGTTGCATGCTCGTGTACCTAAAAAGAAATGACCACTTAAAAAATGTGCTTATTCTTCGATTTATATGATTTATTTTTGCCATTCTCAATGCGATGTATGCTGTTCGTGAAAACGATAATTTTGTTTCGGGGATTCATTAATTAGCAAATATACCAAAATAAAGGTTTGGAAAGCGTATTGCGGATGAATTGAAAACGCGTATTAATTTATGTCAGTTCTCTGCGGTAGTTCTTTAACAAAAACCGTTGTGATAGGCTTCGTATTTGAATGAATGGTTTTAATAACGAGCAAAAAATACTGTTGATTAAAGCTTTTATTGAACTGACAATTCTTTGAAGTGAGGCATATAATTAATACAAAGGATTTAAAATTTGATTCCATAGTCGATGCAATAGCCACAAGATGTAATTTACAAATATACCATATAAAATGAGAACTAAGATTATAGGACGAATTATTTGGAAGGGCTAACATTGATGAAAATGGTTTCTTGGAAAATGAAATATATTCAGAGATGTACACAGACAGACGGACAGACATTTTTCCGTAAACAAATTTTTCGGTATTAAGGACCCGTAAAATGTGGAGTAAGAACACGAATTATCAACTTTTTCGGCGTCAGGGATTTACAATAAAACTTTTTCTGTCAAAAAATCGCCGTTTTTCTCTGCAACGTTACGTAACGTTCTCTGTACTACGTAGTATGTACTATACGAGAATGTAAAAATTGTGGTATTGCTAACATATTTCTGTCACATGTTTTGATGACATTTTAAAATAAATCTCATGGAGTAGATTTTATTCAAAGTAAAGTATATTACTTTAAAACTAATTTACCGGATCACCTATAGTTATGTTGCATACTCCTGATTTATTTATTTAATCTGGGCATTGTGTAATGATCTTTAAAGTTATTTCAAAATATTAGTGAAAATAAATCGATAATTTTCGGGTAAAGGAAACAGAAAACAGTTTGAAGAGAAGTAGAAATACAATTTCTTGTGATAGTCATAGATCAGAGAATATTTCAAAAATATTTAATTCACTTCGTTCGCTGCATTTTGTCATGAATCTCTCCGCAAGCAACAAAAGTCCACCTTCAAAAAAAAAGGTACTACTGCCTTTATACAAAAACATCGAAATGTAAAAGGATAAGAGAAATTGAGAAGTTTGGAAGTTTATAGAAATTTGTATTGGTTTTGAAAATTAATATTCTAGAGTTAATCTGTTATTTTCATTAACTTAATGTACATAATTTTTCCTACTCCCCGTTCATATATATTCGCGTATGCATAGTGCCTTTTCTTGGAATTCTCGGTAATGTGTAGGGGCCAAAGCAACGTGAGTGGTCATTCCGAGAACACCTTGGCTTTGAATTTCTAACTACATATTCCAGGAACGGAACAGTTTTCCATGGTTCATTTTTCCTGGTTGGAAAATTGACATAGTATTTAACTGGTAGTTTTTCATCTAGATGAAATGCTTATTTTCGTGATTGTACCTATCATAGCTATTGCCTAACGTTGGCTACAATCTTCATAACGAAGAAACCACATTGATGATATTGCATTTATCATTCATTCGTGCTCAGCAATTTCGAAGAATGAGCCGAGGAGAAAAATTCAGATTTTAGGTGTATGACGAACACATTTTGCTGAACAAATATTGTAACACATTGCTTTATAACAGTAAAATAAATCAAGTATGTAGTAAATATTATTTATTAAAATTGTTTCTTTTTTATTATCTTAAGAAAAGAAAACTATGTGGAAAGCAGTGGAAACTACGCTCGTATTACTTAACGATTGAACAAATGTGCACGTTTGAACATTTCAGAGAGACATTGGAGAGATGTTTCTTTAGTGAACCTTGTTGTGTGTGAAAAACTGCAAAACTCCTTTCATAAATATGCGGGAACATTCTTGAAAACGAATATCCAATTTTTACATTAGTCACCGTGAATAAAGTTCTAGGAAGGAGATCTCACACAACGGCGGTTATTTTCGTGCTGCTCCAGAAGCGCAGACGCTGGGGAGCGCGGCGCCCTTCGCCGCTGTCACGCGCCGCGGCGCGCGCGCGTCAGCGGCGGCCGGGGCGGGGGCGGGGGCGGGGCGCGGGGACGGGAGCCCGCAAGGGGCGCCGCCTATCTCAGCGGCCTGCGTCAAGCTCCACCGCCACAACCCCTTCCCCCCTCAGCTATCGACTAGGCAGCTCCCTCCGCCACCACCGCCTCCATATGCCACCACCAGACGCCTAGGCCGCCGCCGCCGCCCTCAACGGCTATCACCGCCTTCGCCACTATCTCCGCCGCCGTCACACCCCACTCGAGCATAAATCGCAGGCTGCCGCGCATTACATTAACGTAGCTAGGCGCCACGCCGTTATCGGCCGCTGCAGACGTCGGTGGCGGCGGCGCCCCAGCGCCCGACGCCAGCGCCGCGCCGCGGCCGCGCCGCCCTGACGTTTGCGGTGACGTCATGCAGCAACAGGTACCATGGCAACGGGCGGGCCGCATGACGCAATCGGTCATTAACGTGTCCGGGGAGGGCAGTTCGAAACTCGCCGTGCCTCCGCGCCTGCCGTGCCGCCGTCGCCGCCGCCGCCCCGCGCCGGCCCGTACGCACGCGTCTCTCCCACCGAGTGTCACGATCGACCGGGGTCGGGCTAATTCCGGAACAGCGGCGCAATTTTTTAGAGGGAAATCCGGAGGTGCTTGCGTCATCGCACCCCGAGGCGCGAGCGCCACCAAAGAGGCGCGGAGGGGGGAGGGGGAGGGGGGAGGGGGGAGGTCTCACCTGCGCAAACCTTCGCTGCGGCGCGCGCCGTGTTTCAAATGCGCTGGAGCGACCTCCCCGCGAACGCCGCCAGAATTAGATCACAAGACAACTCACACACGAAGGTCACTTCCACACAACCCGTACATCGTTCTAAATATGGTACAATTAATAGCCATGCTTACTGAGAAAATAAAAGGGATAAATGACGATTAAATGACATATATTTTTAAGGACTTACCGGATCTTGTTTACTCCATATATATGGAATTAGAAAATAACGAAACAAGTGGAAGTAGATAAGGATGTAATACAGGGGTCCGAATCAAATGGAAACAGTTACAGTGATCAGATAAGAGGCGGAAAAATATTAATTTACACTACGATTTAAAACAACAGTAGGTCCAACCATTAACTGGTGTTAAATGGAGAATATTAGAGAATACCAAAATTATAATGGAGAAAAATAAGATATACGAGGCTGAAAAGAGGATATATCGCCAAATATTGAACCACTCGACAATACTTTATAGAAGTAATGATCTTGATGTACTGCAAGAATTATAATATTTGTTATTTATTTCCATTTTAGTTATTATTTTGCTATCGCTCTTGCTCATTTTAAAGTTCTTTCAGCGCTCACTACTTTTACTGCACACATAAAAGGAACTCCAAAAAAGTCTTTATCGTCAGTCTAAAGTAAAAATGAAAACAATAAAGCTTAATTTAGCCTTCTGATTTTATTAGCATTCAAGAACGAATATTAAAAGGTCATCCTTATAAATTAATTTATTAACTTATGAAATGGTGTTTTTAGGTTCAAATGGTACAATGTTAGAAGGTTTTCATTAATTGAAATAGTTTAATCATATATCGTTCTTATTATTATTTGATTCAATGGTAATTTATAATAAGTTTATTATATAAGTTTATATTATATATTTATACAAGTTTATCGCGTGCAATTAAAATATATTTTGAAAAAACTATTAAGAAAGTTACGGTGAACCGCTTGCAAAGCACTAAATTGCTCTTAATAGGTCAATCATCACAGAGCTTCTTCCATTCATTACTTCCCCGATAAAACCCTTGCGTTATTTGCGTCTCATGTTTGAAGCGTCGCACAAACAAGCACATAATACAGTCATAAGGGAATAGCAAAGTTCCAATGAAAAGAACCCTTCCGATTATTACAATGACGCTTGACATAATACATGTATTCGTCACTACTTCATTATTTATAATTAAGTGTGTGTCCAGGAAATCCACGTATGAGCTAGCAATTCTTGACGCAAACCAATTAGCGATATATCGTCGGAAGAAAAGAAGTAGAAGAAGAATTGATTGATTGATTTTTTCGTTTTTCCGGACGCGTCAACTGCTTTGGTCATTGGTCCCGTTAGTGAAGTGCATTTTTTTTTCTCGGGAGATGGCGGTGATCTTCCCCCGCTGGATGGCCCCTACCGTCGGCTAGCGGGGTTTCCCCTAACCAGGACACTCCCACCAGCGGAGCACCGCCCCAGCCGTGACAATCTCTAAGCTCACAACCGGTCTCCCGGAATATGTGGTAGTGTAGTGCATGTTAGTGTGTGTGTGTGTGTAAGGGGAGAGAATAGGACAAGGAAGAGGAAGGAAAGATCTCGCTCGGTCCGTGGCCCGTTTGGTAGGGTACTGCTCCGACATGCGCATGGTGTTGATTAGAGAAACCACGGAAAACTACCGATCAGAGCAGCCGGCCGCTAGAATTCTCCTCCAGACAGCGACTGAATTCGACCTAGCTGAAAAGCGTGTCGAAAATCCTGCTGCCGTCAAGATTAGAACCTAGGACCTCCCGGTCAAAGGCGCTGCAGTGACATCAGTTGATGCATTGAGCTACCGCGCCCGGTAAGTAGAGGAAGGAAAAACAACAAAAAGAAGAAGATGTAAACGAAAAGTAGAAGGAAACAAGAAAAAAGGAGAAAAAGAAGACTTATAATAATAATAAGAAGAAGAAGACGAAGAAGAAGCAAAACAAGAAAAAGGAAGCGAAGTAGGAAGAGAAAGAGGAGGATGAAGAGGAGGAGGAAGAGGAGGAGGAAGAGGAGGAGGAAGAGGAGGAGGAAGAGGAGGATGAAGAGGAGGATGAAGAGGAGGATGAAGAGGAGGAAGAGGAGGAGGAAGAGGAGGAGGAAGAGGAGGAGGAAGAGGAGGAGGAAGGGAGGAAGCAGCAGCAGAGCGCGCGCCGGAGCGGCGCAGGGCCGCGTGGGGGGGGGGGGGCGCGGAGGGCCGGACGCTGCCCACGCCCTGTGCCGCCGCGCCGCTCCGTCGCCCGGCGCTCTTCCCGCCGCCCGCAGCCAATGAAACGCAATTGGCGCCGCGCTGGGGAGCGCGTTTCGCCCGGAAGGAGTAATACTGCGGAAGCAGACGTTATGGCTGCGCCGCTTGCCCGCTCGCCCACTCGCCTGAGCTGACCCGCGCCCAAGCCGCACAGTGATCTGAGTAGAGGCCAAATGTTCACAAGAAACACGTTATTCGCGGTCATTTAAAAAAATATCTCCTGATATAAACGAATTAATTTTTTTAATGTGACTATACATTTGATATTCCATTGCTAATATAATTTCTTAAACACAGTTTCATTCACAGAAATGTCAAACTTACATATGGAAAATTGGTACAGTTTTCCACTCTGGATAATATCATCTTAAAAGGATCTTCATTGTGAAGAGGATAAGTGGACCTTGGGGATTAAACCATTAATTTGTTCATTTTATGACAAATACTGTGCGCCAGGACAGTCTCTCTGCACCTCGGCCTCCAATAACTGAAATTATGTTGGTAACAACGAGATCACTGAGGAACAAGCGAAAGGAAGCATCTATTACGGTTGTGGTGAGTATGCAGTTAACGTTTTCTTCTGTTACAAGCTGAATCTCCTGCTACCAACATAATTTTTGTTGCTAGCACTCTCACCTGCAGTGTCACTGCGGAGAGACCTTCCTGAAGCGATATATTTCATTCCAGGTGTTTTTGAGACCGTTTTAATTCGGTCTTCAACATTGGGATTCAAAATGCCTTAATGAATTCAAGAACAACAAAAAATATTCCTAAGAAAATCTAAATAATTTTATATCAGAAATTGTATCAAAGAAGAAAGCTATAAGCAATTATGTACAATTACCAAAAATTGAAAACTACTCTAGATTAGAAGTATTTTCTCTGCCAAATAATCTTTTAAAAGTGAATTTCAAAACGTGCGAATTTTTATTTTTAATTTTTTAAAGTTTATATAATGGTTATTTATTAATATTTTTGTTGTTGTTTTATGTCTTCCTTGAGCCTGTCTTCTGCCCTGGAGGCTGCCGTGAGGGAGGGGGCGGGAGGTAGGCAACCCGGCGCGCAGCTTCGTCGCGGGGGCTGCGGCTTGCCCCTCCCTGCGCGCCTGGGCCCGTTGCACGCGCAGGACGCTCTCAAGGGACTTCGGAAGTGCCGCCAGATCACTCCATTGACGACAAATGAATGATTGTTTCGCACTTATCTCCCTGGGCGATCCGTCCAGTGCTTGCTTTTCTCCTCTGTAACGGACTTCAAATTCCGAGTGATCAATGTGGAGGACAAAGTAGAGTTGCCGAATAGTTACTCGATGCTCTCCAGTTTCCTTGTTTCGGATTATACTACAGAAACATCCATCATATCCAATCATTCCATTCATTTATCCAAAAAATTACCCCTCTTCCAAATTTGGATTTTTTAAGTTTTATTACCTTCTTGTTGGAGCTTTCGGACTTAATACATTAGAACATTTAAATTTGAATACATTTACATAAAGTATTGGACTTCTTCTGATATCCAGACGTAGTCAAAGGTTTAAATACTAGACTCTCAATACACAAGATTTCTATATACATCCTTTTTACTCACAAACACGTGTCCTCCTCTTAAGGTAAGTACTGTCAGCGTTATACGATCTCATAAGAATTTATGTGCGACACTTTCCAAGCTATAGAGACATTGCAATGTCTTTTCATAGAATACACAATACGTTTTCATTTATACAAACATTTTATTTGCATAAGCACCCCAAGACAAAAATAACGGCATTGAAGCTTCCAACGATTAGATTAGTGAAAGCAACTGGAAATTTACCTTTTCAAGTTATTCTTATGATACTTTTTCGGCAGGAATAAACAGGGTGAGTCATAGCACTATCTCACCATTTTGAATCGTTCTAGATAAAGCAATGGAGTTTTCGGCGCAGCGCATGACAGAATGCAACGATTATTGATTCAAGGCATTATTATCACTTGTATTTTACGAGAAAATGAGATCAAATTAATTTTTCAAGCGAAAACTTTAATATAATTTTTTGTGGACGTATAATTTGTACAACCATAAGGGAGCCATTGCGGTTGAGCTCACCGGTCAGCATACTCGCTTTCCATGACGCAACCCCGAGTTCGTTTCCCAGTTGGGCAAGATTACAATGTGCGTTTTCCTTGCAACTTCCCAGTATATGTTGCTGTGTGACGATTAGAAAACTCGCCCAGATTGAAAAGCCCAGAATATGGCGTGGGGATGTCTTCGAGTTAACCACACGTACCCCTTAACCCATCGCCGCGAGGCCGACACGCTGCTGATAGGCAATGACCCGTACGCAGGTTGTCAAGACAAGTGCACACAAACAACCATAAGTACATTGTGTTATACTAAATACGAATTTCTTCAAGAACTTTTGAGATACATCAGAGCTCATCGAAGGAAATTTTTAATGCCTTTCCCAACACGTTGCTGGCTAAGCATTGTCAAGTAACTCTCTACTTGCTTTAATGAGCTCATGATCGGTAGAGTGGAGGTCATTAAATCACGAATCATGTATTAATGCATCAACTGATGTCATTGCAGCGACTCTGACCGGGAGGTCCTAGATTCGAGTCCTGACGGCAGCAGCATTGTTGACACTAGCTTTTCAGATAGGTCGAATTCAGTCGCTGTCTAGAGGAGAATTCTACCGGCCGGCTGCTCTGATCGGTAGTTTTCCGTGGTTTCTCCGATCAACACCAGGCGAATGCCGGAGCAGAACCCTACCAAATGGACCACGGACTGCGCGCTATCTTTCCTTCCTCTTCCTTGTCCTATCCTGTCCCCTTACACACACACACTTACACTAACATGCACTACACTACCACATATCCCGGGAGACCGGTCGGGAGCTTAGAGCTTGTCCGGGCTGGGACGGTGCCCCGCTGATGGGAGAGTCCTGATTAGAGGGAAACCCCACTAGCCGACGGTAGGTCGGCGCCGGGGGAAGCGGGGGGAGATCACTGCCATCTCCCGAAAAACAACATGCACTACACTAACGGGACTAATGACCAAAGCAGTTGGCGCGCCCGGAAACACGAAAAAATCAATCAATCAATCAACAAATCATGTACCAAGATCTTCATCAAAATATTGAAAAATTAATTAAATACTTTTTAAGTACATTGAAATTTTTTGTAAGTACTACGAACA
Organism: Teleogryllus occipitalis; assembly: GCA_011170035.1. NCBI lineage: Eukaryota > Metazoa > Arthropoda > Insecta > Orthoptera > Gryllidae > Teleogryllus > Teleogryllus occipitalis. Next base: position 36,324 of record BLKR01009611.1, read on the forward strand.
GGTTCGACTGATTGATTCATTGATTAGTGTTTCGGGCGCGTGAGCTGATACGATCATTAATTTTGTAATTGTAGTCGTGCTTTATCGCGCGAGGTGGCGATGTTCTTCCCCGCTAGATGGCGAGATTCAACGCCGACCTACACGTTGGTTTGCGGGGGTTTTCCCAATTAGGAACCTCCTACCAACGGGGCACCGCCCCAGTCGGGACAAGCCCTTAGCTCTCACCTGGTCACCCGATATCTGTGGGAGTGTGGTGCATGTAACTCTAAGTATGCATAAGTAAGGGATGAGAATAGGACAAGGAAGAGGAAGGAAAGATCGCACGCGGTTCGGGGCTCTTTTGTTGAGTAGGGTCACCAATCGCGGCAATCGCCTGGTGTTGATCGGAGAAACCACCGAAAACTACCGATCAGAGCAGTTGTCCGCTAGATTTCTACTCTTGGCAGCGGCTGAATTCCAGTTAGCAATGTAGATAGCGACGAAAATCCTCCCACCGTCGGGATTCGAACCCTGAGGACCTCCCGGTTAGAGGCACTCCAGTGACGTCAGTTCATGCCCTGAGCGACAACCCAATTTACGCAATTCGAACGTTTTTTAAAAACTTTCTGTGTTAATTTTTCTTAGAGAATAAATATATGTATTTCTTTTGTAAATAACAAACAATTTCCATGTTTCTGGATTGTTCATATGTTTCTGCAATGCAAACTTTCGCACAGAAAGTCAAACCAACTTATGAGTGCTTATTGCGGCTCAGCCATTTTGAATAACCTTATTTTGTTTATTAGACAAATTACGCTTAAAATTGTCTTAAGAGCTTATTTGCGAAGTTTCGACGTTTCCTCCCCAGACACCTGTATATTAAAGGGGTATTGATATCAAAAATTAAAAGAAAACAATATAATCGTCCCAAGGAAAATAACACACCAAATGACCTTCATAGATGCAAGGATTATATAGTTCTTGTAAATAAAGAGATCCATGAACACAATATTAAATAAATATCACCTCAACATAAAAGAAATAAAGAGAGAAATCTTCGTATCTGATTTGGGGCATGATACTTCTCTAGTTAATATTGAAAGATGAAAACAATCCAATATCTCAAAAGGAAGAGTTTGTCAAAAGAAATATTAAATTCTGTAAAATTTAATTTGAATACAAACTCTTTAACAAATGTTAGTATTTCATAGCACAAAAATATTTTTAATGGGAATAATACTTTTCAATTAATGCTCTTTGCTGTGGGTGGTAGGTATAAACGGAAAGGACCGTAAGCAATGTTGGTGTTCAATGATTTCATTTATTGAAACGTGACATAATTAAAATTTACTGATTAATAATGCATCTGAAAAGGTGTAAATAATATATTTAATTCAAAATAATATAATAATATTAATACCTTACAATAAAATACAAAATTATACCTTAATATTAATAACGTTCAGGAATTCATTCGTTATTCACAAATAGATGTATACTCTCATATGTATCAGTGCAATGTTTAAAAAGTTTTGAAAAGACTTTTGAAAAGTTTTGAAAAGACCATTGAAAATCTCACAAAAAATATCCCATCCAAGTTTCTGTTTCCTGAATGGCCTTCTTTACAATAGTTGGCAATTGACCGAGGAGTATGAGTAATGAAACTGCCCTACGTAGATACGCCGCTTTAAGATATGCCAGCCGTGTATGTGACAAAACTACCGTAGTAACGTCAATGAGGACATAACAAGACCATTACACGTTCGTCAGCTAATACCAATATGGTACATACTGATGTTGGCAAAGGTGACAGCACACTGACAATGGAAATATAGGCCAGTAAATGCAAGCAGTGACACCACTCCATCAACAAAATCCAAATATTCCAAAATAGGTTCCTCAGAACTGCAGTTAACGCACCTTGGTTTAAAAGCAACACTAACCTTCACAAAGACCTATAAATGGAGCCCGTCCTAACATGCATCATTAAACTTTCCACATCATTCTTCCAAAATCTACCCTCAGTTACCGGTGCTTCCCACTACAACATAGGTAAAGAGCATCCCGTAGAAACTCGTCTCCACAACCGACTCCCCTTCCACACTTCCTCCGGAAACTGGCTGATATAAGATAATGAAATAAATAGTCCTCCCATAAAAAGTCAACAATATGTATTCCTCCACTTTATCATTCGCACTACTTCAATCTATTCTTCAATTCGCATATTTTCGTCTGAAAATGCTCGCTCTTAACAACTGAAAAGCCATATGGCTGAGCATTGTATAATCAGCTCACTCTGTCAAATAAATAAAAAAAGTGGCACCACTCGCTGATTTTTTGATTGATTTTTTTTTCGTGTTTCCGGGCGCGTCAACTACTGTGGTCATTAGTCCCGTTAGTGTAGTGCATGTTTTTCGGGAGATGGCGGTGATCTTCCCCCGCTGGATGGCGAGATCCGGCGCCGACCTACCGTCGGCTAGTGGGGTTTCCCCCTAACCAGGACTCTCCCACCAGCGGGGCACCGCCCCAGTCGGGACAAGCTCTAAGCTCCCGACCGGTCTCCCGGAATATGTGGTAGTGTAGTGCATGTTAGTGTAAGTGTGTGTGTAAGGGGAGAGGATAGGACAAGGAAGAGGAAGGACAGATCGCGCGCGGTCCGTGGCCCGTTTGTTAGGGTACTGCTCCAGCATTCGCCTGGTGTTGATCGGAGAAACCACGTAAAACTACCGATCAGAGCAGCCGGCCGCTAGAATTCTCCTCCAGACAGCGACTGAATTCGACCTAGCTGAAAAGCTAGTGACTGAAATGCAGTGACATCAGTTAATACACTGAGCAGCCGCTCCGGTCCGACCCTGGTATCAGAAGCCGAGTGTCATTGGTCGCAACGACAGCGACGGCGTGAACAAGGCGGCTGCAAAGATCGTCAACAGCTGCAACAGCAGTTACAGCGCGAGAGACTGAAAATGTGATATTGGTAATTGCAGGAAAAATCAGTAATATGCCATTGATATTGACACGAACAGCAACAAGGTATGTATAGCCGGTGTAAAACGATAAACAAAAACATGCGATTCCATTAACTGATATTATATTACGAAACATGGCAGCGAGAGAAACACTTCAGTTGGAGTAGTTAATGCTGTGGGTGTGGCCACTTCGACAGTGGCTGTAACGGTGACGGCCGTGACAGCAGCAGCGGCATCGCTGGTGGCAGAGGAGTGGGAACAAATGAAGCAGGGGCATGAAGAGGGGGAGGAAGAAGAGGAGAACGAGGAGTAATAAGAGGAGGAGGGGAAGAAGACGAAGAGAGAGAGAGAGAGAGAGAGAGAGAGAGAGAGAGAGAGAGAGAAAAGGAAAGGGGGAGGGGCCGGCGCGGCGTGTGTTGGCCGGTGGCATCGCCCGCCCCGCGCTTTGTATTGTAATTATTTGTGTACCGCGGGAGGCGGAGTGGGCCAACCCGGGCGGGGCCGGGCGACAGTTTGTTCAGCGCGCTTAATGCATAACGATCAGGCACAGCGGGGCGCCCGGGCCGGGCTGCAGGGGGCGTCTCCCGGCGGTGACAAGGAGATACCTCCGCGCGCCCAAGCAGGATCGCGCACGCGCCTGTCGACAGAATAAAACACGCAGCTTTTCCTTCTCTCATTTACGTGTTAAGTGATGTAGAATCAATGAAACGTTTCGTGGGTGAATCGTTTAATACGTACTACATATCTTCTTTTGGTTGGATTTTCGTTTGGAGGAAAAGCAATGACACGGTGTAAGTGTTGTTTAATAACTAGACATCGGATGTTTAGGCACTAAAAAATCGTCTTTTAGGCGCCTAAAAAGGCACTGAAAAGGTCAAGAATAAGGAGAAAAAAGGCACTCTCATAAGTTACATACACAATAAAATGGAAAAATTGTAATTTTTGTCTATATTATTTTGTAAACTTAAATGCACAATACCAGTTCGTATATTTTAATGTAAAACTAGATTTAATATTTACAACTCTTCTATATTTTATTCTTAATAGTTTCCATTAATCAATAATATTCACATATTACCAGTAACTTTTCAAGGATCACAATTTCAAATTTGCGACGACTGGGAGACAAAATCAGTTTGAATGCGGAGAAGGATATCTGAACGATGTGACTGTCATGCAAAACTGAAACCTTCTGAGAATTTATATTTATTTCCACTTAAAATTTCGGTTCCCTTGGTGTATTGTCAATCGTCCATGTTCTCAGATCATGGCTGGTATTTATGAAATAGGGAAATGGAGAAAAATCAGTTGGTTTACTTTCAGGAATTCTCTCGTAATTTTAAATTTCAAGACGTGAATTGAAAGTTTCGTAATGAATGGTCACGTTGGACCATCGCTGATTTTCCGATATCTTAGCATTGTATATAAATATAATAAATACAAGACAAAAAAGTCCTAAAAAAGGTATTTATGCAAAAAATTGGCATTTATGCTAAAATAAGCAAAAATAAACATTATAAAACTTCGTCATATGTCATCATTTGTTATGATTCGTGGACATATATTATCAGCCTTTAAATAAGTTGTCTAGAAAAAAATAGGCATTTCCCTAAACATCCGATGTCTGTTAATAACGCTGCAATAACGCTTAGTATATTTTCTATATGTTCAGAAAAATACTTAAAAATGGCTTGCGTTCAGATGATACTTTGTCGAAAATAAACTTTTCAAAGAAATATAAGATTATAATAGCACCTAATCTCTAATAGCAATTCGTTCGCCACCAGAAAATGAAACATTGTAGATATAAAAGAAGTCAAGCATGTATAGTTATGGCTAACATACCTGACTCACTGTCTTGATAATCAATATATGTTCATCTTGATTAAAAAATAATATGAAACGGCGTAATGTTACTAAAATTTGTTTTCAATATTCGAAAAATATCTAACATTACCTGAAATATTTGGAAAAATCAACTGGGGGTTGAATCACATTCGCATACGATATATATTGTATATCACAGTCGTATACATAAAGCTCAAGCGTCCATTGACATACTCTTAATGTCATCCATAGTTTTATCTTGATCTGCTCGTAACCCCTGCTCATACTACTTTACTCTCAGTACGGTTCACATCCGCAGTGTTTGGTAGAAACTGAATGTTTCAAGCGCAACATAGCCTGGCATTTACTAGTATCAACAACGCCAGAGCGCCCGTTGCTGGGTTTCGCTTTTAATCGAGGAGGAAGGCACGCTGCGGTCGCCCACGCTGTGGTGCTGGCTGTCTATTCGCGTCCCTTTGACGCCGCCGGCGGCGGCGGCGGCGGCGGCGGCGGCGGTGGCGGTGGCGGTGGCGGTGGCGGTGGCGGTGGCGGTGACGGCGGCGGCGGCGGCGGCGGCGGTGGCGGTGGTGGTGGCGGTGGCGGTGGCGGTGGCGGTGGCGGTGGCGGCGGTGGTGGGCGGTGGAGGTGGAGGTGGAGGTGGAGGTGGAGGTGGCGGTGGCGGTGGCGGTGGCGGTGGCGGAGGTGGCGGTGGCGGTGGCGGTGGCGGTGGCGGCGGTGGGCGGTGGCGGTGGCGGTGGCGGGCAGCGGTGGCGGTGGCGGTGGCGGTGGCGGTGGTGGTGGCGGTGGCGGTGGCGGTGGCGGTGGCGGTGGCGGTGGCGGTGGCGGCGGGTAGCGGCGGTGGCGGGTGGCGGTGGCGGTGGCGGAGGCGGTGGCGGTGGCGGAGGCGGTGGCGGTGGCGGTGGCGGTGGCGGCGGTGGCGGTGGCGGTGGCGGTGGCGGCGGCGGAGGTGGCGGCGGTGGCGGTGGCAGCGGCGGCGGCGGCGGCGGTGACGGCGGCGGCGGCGGCGGCGGCGGCGGCGGCGGCGGCGGTGCAGGAAGGTCGCGCGGTCAGTGACGCGCCAAAGGCCGTGGAAATAGCCAGCGGCGCGCGCGCGCACCTTTTATTTTTATTGCGCGCGATCGAAGGCGGATACGTGGAGTCGCGTGCGGAGGCGGCGTGCGGAGGCGACGGTGGTCGATAGGATGTTGTCACATTAGGACGCCAAAGAAAACGGACTTCTCTAAATTTGTAAAAAGATGTATGAGTCAAATTTCTTGAATGTAGTATAAATAACTCTGCAGTAATTATTTGAACATATTTGGTCCTTCTTGCCGGATAAGCTATTTGTAGAAAGCAATAAAATGCTGTGGTAATTACTTCTAAATCTGAAAGTTAGTCACTGAAAATGAGTATTGTTTCGTGAAACCGAAAACCATCTCCTTTAACAGTGGTTTTAAGCACACCCTTTTTCATATCAACCAGACGTATTTAAAATTGTTGCTATTGTGCTGAAAGTCATTAATTTTTAGTATATGTTTCAAAACATTTGTCATAATTAACTCATGTCATTATTACTTAAGTATTCAATCCATATTCTTATTATTGTAAATAATGTTTAAAGCTTTTCCTTAAAATTGTGGTCTTGGATAACTACCTCGCTATCAGGCTCATCCATCCAAGAAAAAATTCAAATAATCGATTTTCTTCTTTCCATATTTTTTCTGAACTCGCCTTCCAATAAATGTTATTTCTTCAAAAGGAAATGCAGGGTGAAATATTTCATCAAAGATTAATAGAATTTATAGCGCGAAATTTTCTATCCGAATTGTAATGTGTATAATTTTAAGTTAGTATAAGATAGATTAAGATCTTTAAACATTTGCACAGTTAATATGTAAACTGGACAATGTAATGTCAAACACTATAAAAATAAAAATAATAATGAAAAAATTATATCCAATTAAACTAGAGATGCGACAACAGAACATACTTTTTCTCACTACTTGTAATGGCTCCGCAAGATTATACTGCATGAATCTGCAAACGTGCTTACAACTGTCAAATATTTTTTTCTGCGGCAAGACTCGAAGTCAGGTTCACCGAGTTAACTCGTGCGTCTTACCGCTACAGCAGGCAGCCGCTCTCCTTTTCCAAATTGGGCCATCGTTTAAAAATATAATTGTCTGTTCCATTATTTCCAACACGCAATTTTCTAAAATTCAGAGTGATCAAGGAAAATGAGTCCTACACCATTATTTTAAGCGTCCCTTGTTTTAACCGTGAATAGAATTAATGGAAAACTTCGGAGCGTTTTTTCAGAAAATGTTTATGAATTATGGATAATTGCAAGCAGAAATTTTCTATATTTCACAGAAAATTACATGAAAAATACTCATATTTTCGAAAACTTGTGTACGATTTTATTTCAATACCTGCGAGTAAAGAACAGATTTTATTTAGAGGAAAAAAATCCATCTTCAATATATTGTATGTAAAGAGACCGAAAATATTATACTTTTATAATTTTCGAAAAATACAGAATATCAACGAAAATGAGACTTGTACCCTTCTTTTAAGCGTTCTTTCAGCTATTCGAGGACAAAGCTTAATCAAAACATTTGCAGCCATTATTGAGATTATTTTGAAATTGTTGAGGCTTCATATAAAATATCGGTTTCAAACTCTGAGGACCACCAGTTCATTTTAATCGATCGGGGAACATCAACTTCGGAGAAAATCGGCTGATATGGTTTAGGCACTAGCGCTGACCCATAAACAGGTCTTGTGAAATTCTCGCGTATATGTAATACTCAATTGAATATACCATATTTATTTGTATTTTAAATTTATGATTCGATAGAAAACTTTTCGTTCTTTCTTGAAAATAATACAATACAAATTGTCGCATTTTAAACTGCATTCCATCATGTCATACTCTAACAATTGCCTTTTTGATATTTGAAAATAATGCTAGATTATATTATAATTTTTGAAAGTTTGCAACTATAAAATAACATAATAATTGTCAGTGAATGGTGAATTGTACAACGATTATTACGGAATCCCAACTTTGCTTGAAGAAGTATAGCGTTTTTAATTATAAATTTAATTATTCTATATAAAAAAGCTTTTCAAATAATTTGAACAACGAGAGCTTAGGCTTCCGCGGCCGGAGTCAGTGACTACCTTCGTGTCCGGGATACGGCGCGTCCTCGGCCAACACCTTCCTCAGGGCTAAATGCGCAAAGATAGAGATTCTGCGTGTGCTACCAGTGTTTTTGGCGCTTGTGAAATCAATAGCAACGGCAGTGGAAGCGGAGGCGCAGCCTCTTGGCGTTGAAGGCGTGGGCGGCAGAGGTGTTGACCCGCACGGTGCATTGCCGGCCTATTGACGCGACCGATTTGGCTGCCGGTCCCCGAAATACGCCGTCCGCCGCGCCGCGCATCGATCGCTGTCAAAACGCGTCCACCGCCTCCTCCAACACCCCCGCCTCCACCTCCGCCTCCTCTACCGTCGCCTCCATCACCGCCTCCACCACTGCCACCTCCTCCACCGTCGCCTCCTCCACCACCGCCGCCTCCACCACTTCCGCCTCTGCCACCTCAACCACCGCCGCCTCCTCCACCGCCGCTTCCTCCACCGCCAACTCCTCTACAGCCGCCTCCACCAACGCCACCTCTTCCATTGCCCCCTCCACGACTACCGCCTCCATCACCGTCATCACCATCGCCACCTCCACCGCCGCCGCCTCCTCCACCGCCGCCTCTTCTACCGCCGCCTCCTCCACCACTGCCTCCATCACCGTCTACACCTCCGCCACCTCCACCGCCGCCTCCTCCACCACCGCCTCCATCACCGCCATCCACCACCGCCACCTCCTCCACCACCGCCGCCTTCCGCCTCTTGCCACCTCAACCACCACTGCCCTCCACCGCCCCCTCCTCCACCGCCCCCTCCTCCACCGCCCCCTCCTCCACCACCGCCTCATCTACCACCGCCTCCACCACCACCACCTGCACCATTGCCACCTCTACCACCGCCTCCTGCACCGTCGCCTACACCACCGTCACTTCCTCCACTGCCGCCAACACCACCGCCGCCACCCCCACCGACGCCACCATTATCGCCACCTCCATTGCGCCAGCTCAGTTGATAGACAAATGCTTTCTTAATTTCTCCTAACTTGACACAGAGCATGTATAATTTAAATAACAATAAGATATATCTTTAATCTGCCTCAATCTCTTGGAGCTTCCATCTTCTTTCTTGAACCGTACAGGTCGCAAGACGTCCAGGGGAAATATGTGCAAAAGGTGTCCGGAGAGGAGACGTGAAAACTTCGAAAATAAGCTCTTAAGACAATTTTAAGCACATATTGTCTAATAAACTTCATAGATATTCCGAATGATTGAGCCACAGTAAGCACTCAAAAGTTGGTTTGAAAATATGCTTTCTAAGCAAAACTTTTCTTTCTAGAAGCATATAAACACTCTAGAAATATGTAAATTATTTATTATTAACAAAATGATCGAAAATATTTGTTCAGAAAGAAATTAACTGAGAAATAAAAAGTTGTCCAACTGTGTAAATTGGGTGGTTTTTTATTTTTAGGTTAATTTTTCTTTCTCATCAAATGTATTCATTTAGTTTGTTCATAATAAACAATTTACATATTTCTGGAATGTTTATAAGCTTCTACAGCGCAAAAATTTGCTTAGAAAGCATATTTTCAAAGAAGCTTTTGAGTGTTTATTGCGGCTCAGCAATTCGGAATATTCGTGTAGATTATTAGACAAAATATGATTACAATTGTCTTAAGTGCTTTGTTTCGAAGTTTCGACGTTTCCTCCCCAGACACCTTGTACGTGTTTATTGTGTTATCGTAGATTTAGCCTAACTTTATTCTGATTTTATATTTAAACATACAATACATTATACATGATACATTTATTGGTAATTCTTCACAAACTTTACCCTCTACTTCATACAGCTATCGTATTAACATTTCTAACACTTCCATAACCATCTAACTACAACATTTTTAAGCATGAGTACATGAATATAATTATTTACAAAACTGCTATCTAATACTCAATTATAATACCAATGCTCTTTACAAGATAATTGGATCTCTAATGCATGTCTGTATTGTATTGCAGCCTGTGCTCCAGTAGTGGATGTGGGTGGTTGTGATGTGGTTAGTCCCGTAAGTGTAGTGCATGCTTTTTTCAAGCTATATGGTGATGATCTTCTCCCGCTGGATGACGAGATCTGGCGCTGACCTACCGTCGACTAGCGGGGTTTCCTCCTAATCAGGGCTCTCCCACCAGCGGGGAACCGCCGCAGCCGGACAAGCTTCTAGCTCCCGACCGATCTCCCGGAATATGTGGTAGTGTAGAGCATGTTAGTGTGTGTGTTTAAAGGGAGAGGATAGGCCAAGGAAGAGGAAGGAAAGATCGCGCGCGGTCCGTGCTCCGTTTGTTAGGGTACTGCTCCGGTACTAGAAGACTGACTGAATTCGACCTAGCTGTAAAGCTAGTGTCCAAAATCCCGCTGCCGTCAGGACTCCAACCTAGGACCTCCCTGTCAGAGGTGCTGCAGTGACATCAGTTGACGCACTGAGCTACCGCTCCAGGTTCCAGTAGTGGAGGTGGTAGTAGTGGTGGTGGGGGGTAATCCACCCATTCCGCCAGTCATCCTTCCCGTCATGTTTCCATGGTCAGCTTGGCCTTGCCGCCCGCGCTTTACTTACCTAGCACTAAGTGTCTTTACAAAGTGCCTTACCTAGCACTTTGGTATCTTTCCTTTAGCTGCCTTGATATGGTGTGTCATAACCATTATTTCATGTTTCTGTTGAAATCACTAGATTGTGCACCAGGCTGCTGCTGCTGCTACTTCAAGTACTTTTGCGGATTTCCCCTCAGTGTTAGCTCTGAATGATCCATGACTATGACTCTGACCGGGAGGACCTAGGTTCGAGTCCTGACGGCGGCAGGATTTTCGACACTAGCTTTGCAGCTAGGTCGAATTCAGTCGCTGTCTGGAGAAGAATTCTAGCGGACGGCTGCTCTGATAGGTAGTTTTCCGTGGTTTCTCCGATCAACACCAGGCGAATGCCGGAGCAGGACCCTACCAAACGGGCCACGGACCGCGCGCGATCTGTCCTTCCTCTTCCTTGTCCTATCCTCTCCCCTTACACACTCACACTAACATACACTACACTACCACATATTCCGGGAGACCGGTCGGGAGTTTAGAGCTTGTCCCGGCTGGGGCGGTGCCCCGCTGGTGGGAGAGTCCTGGTTAGGGGGAAACCCCACTAGCCGACGGTAGGTCGGCGCCGGATCTCACCATCCAGCGAGGGAAAATCACCGCCATTTCCCGAGAAAAAACATGCACTACGCTAACGGGACTAATGACCGAAGCCGTTGACGCGCTCGGAAACACGAAAAAATCAATCAATCCACGGATGACTATTTCCAGGTTGTCTGCATCGCCTACGAACAAGTGCTTTGGTACAATGGCACTTCTTCGTAGTTTACCTAACAGGTTATCTACGGTGATGCTCCAAAAGACTGGCGTCGAGTTGAAATCCTGGGAGTAGTCTTTGAAAAGGGGAATGGAGCTTTGGAAAGGTGAATGGAAACCGTTCTTGGTAAACCGCTTTCCTCTTTTGAAAGAAACTTCTGTAAAAGCGCAGAATCCCTTCAGGCACTTCCTAGTATTCTCGTAACTTCTTCCAGAGGAATGGTCACCACGCATTGTCAAAGGCACCTTCGATGTTCACGAAAATAACAACTATGTTGTTGGATGGTTTATCTCTTATTTGATTTAATAACTCCCTTACTTCATCCTCTGTCGTATAAGTACTATGAACGGTATATGTGTTTATTTGTTCTCTAACTTACAAATGAGACCGACAGCGTCGGTCTTTGCTTCAAGGGAGAGATGCCGGCGCCCGGGCATTGGCCCCTTAGCCAGACTCTCAAGCTGCATTACGTGTGCGCTACCTTAATAACATTTTCCTCTCTCTTACGTGATGATGAGATATTCAAGTATTTGGTTATTACATTTTTGAGAAAGTCTATTTATTTCAGAGTACATTTAAATACTTTTTTTACATGCTGTGTTAATTCGTGCTCAACTAAATGCTAAATGCTTATTACATGTGAGGAAGTGTCATGTTAGGGTGTGCGTTCGTAGGCGGCCTCTTCTTTCCTCCCTATTCTCTCAGCTGCTTGACCGCGGGGTTATCTTCTCCAACTTTTGGTCTTCTTTGGCTGCTGTCGTCGCCTGGTACCAACCATAGTGGTTCATTTGTTTCCCCGCACTTGACAACGGGGGCGTAAAATCAAGTATTGTGCATCTGCGTTTCTGCCTCAATCACATGGAACCGGGTGGGCCCCACTCATTAGCAAAACTACAGCTACAAATAGGCGAATCGGCAATAAACAGGAAACTTGCCGCCCGGTATGAGTATGACTCATCCGAACAGCCCTTGTAGCTTTTATATTCGTTGTTAAGGTCAAGTGACTTATCCTTTTCTTAAGCACAGGGCAAGCATATATCCCATTTAATCAGTACGTTCTACGGGTTCTAACCCATCTTATGCATCTTAAGCCTGTTTTACACGGTCATTTTTTCATCATTTCCCGTCGGTACAGACAAGTTACCGACCAGACTGGATGTAATTTGTACGAAAAAATGATGCATGCTTCATTTTTCCGTACAGATTTCATCCAGTTTGACTACGGCGCTCCTAGTGTCACTTTGTGGAACTTTCTTCGATTGCGGGCGTTCCCCGGCACATATATATATATATATATATATATATATATATATATATATATATAGTGACTGTACTTACCTCATTTCCCTAAATTAGGGATACAAATTGGTCGAGCAAGTACTGACAACATATTAAAATTTTGAAAGCAAGATATGCTGTTGTCAGAAATGATTAAAGGACAAGGGATCATTCTAGGGGGGAGCGCCTTAATCAGGAAGATGTTGGCATTGGATTTTGCTACTTTTCTCATGCAATTCATTACCCGCCTATTTACCCCTTTATAATCATTCATTTATTCATAGAAAAACAAAGACAATGAAAATATTATTGTAACAAATACGTGAATCTTCATTACTAAATTGCACTGTATTAACATAAATTAACATCTTTTCTCATAAATGTTATTGGAACATATTGAACCATCTGGGAGCTCCCACACTCAAATACATAATGACATATCAATATTCTATTACCCATTAATTCTACATTCAGTGTAGTTTTTATTAGCTAACATTACACAGTTATAATCTATTCTTCCTGCTTTGTATCTTTGTGAAGGTTCATCATTATACTATCTCCCTCATTGTAACCTCTGATCCGTACGACTATAATAGTTCCACCCGATTTCCACGAAACATCCGCTACTTATCTGATGATTCCCGTGTTCCTGACGCAGAAATACAGCGGCCTCTGCTCGTGTCCTTGACGCCGCGAAGTTGATGAGACCCTCGCTCTGCCGCCAGCGTGTTGTCCGCTTGGCTGCCGTGCCGAATCCAGTACTCCACTACTTAACCATACATTTCGGAGATCGGTGCATGAATGATCGGTGCATGTGTTCTTATGGTGGAGCATTATCTCCGAACTGTTCATTTCACCACACATACATGGCTGATGGCCCACGTGTATCCGTCCACCACATGCTTTCACTTCACTGGAGTATTTATCCTTTATAAACGTTCGGATCACAATGCCTTTAATTTAATACTTTTGTCCACTGTTCTTAGTAATCGTCTAGTCACTCATCAATAATTCCACACACATTTCCTTCTCGGTGCTTTACGATTGCACTCCCTTGTCTTACGCACGCCGCACAGCCCGTGCACGCCATGTGCCAGATCTCGTCACACACCGCTTCCGACCCGCGTCTCCTCACCGTTCGTGACTCGTTCACGAAATCGTTCCCCTGAACTATCGATTGCGTTCTCTTCTGCGCGCCCGATTTGAATTGTCGATCTCGGTTTTTCTGATTGACGGCTAAATGACCGTTAGGTCATTATATGTATTGTAACGATACCGAATATTGTACTCCGCATAATCGTAAACAAAATGTTGCGTAATACACGTGCTGGTGCCTTTTGCGTCTTTTCTGAGCAGTCAGGCGGCTAATTCGTTCCGCACAGCTGCAGTCGCGACATCTTGGCGCCAGGCAATCGGGGGAGAACTGTGTTTGTTTTCGCGAACGCCGACGCGGATCTATCCCCGGGGATCTGGCTGGGAAGGGGGGCTGCGTAGTCCGGAGACTTCGGGAGCGACCACCTGCGTTTATTTAAAAAAAAGTGTGCGAGTGAGAGCGCATTATGGAAAATTCCGCTCGACACACCGGCAAGACGCAGGAGCTGATTGGACAAAAAATAGTTAAGACGTAGGAACTTTTCACCAATAGAAGCACGTTTTGTCAAAATTTCCGGAAACTTCTAGAACATTTGGGAAACTGAGGGAGGGGGAGAAAAGACTTGTGAGCGCTGGCATGCGCCGGCCAGGCACATCAGAACGTTGGGAGAGATCACAGTAGGCAGATAAGAAGGGCGAGGAGAGGTGAGCGCTGACGTGCGCTCAGCTCGCAGAACAGTAGAGCGGGAGAAGGGCTGTGTCCCTCTATTATGAATTGAGGACGAGTAGCTCCTCCGGTTACTCACTGATCGAGTATAATTTTTTTTATCTCTGCCGATCACGCCCGCGTAGCACGTCACCAGTTACGTGACGATTAGTATCGCGCTGTCGGACGCCTGAGTCTTGAGCTGTCGTCACCCTCATCGTCACCATCACTGCACCACCGTCGTCGCCGCTGCCGCCGTCGCCGTGGTCACACTGCGCCACCGCCACCGCCGCCGCCGACGCGGGACACAAGGACTCCCCTGCACCCCCGGGACACGCCGTCTGGCGTGAGGTTCGGCTACCTGTGGAGGTTGCTCACCCCAGCGGGCCTGCCTGTAAACGGTGACTGTGTTCTGATTTGTCGAGCTGCGGCAAAATCTTCATCACGCCCTTCAGGCGCAACGCTTGTTTATAAGAGAAACTTTTATCCAGGGGGTATAGTCAACCTCCAGGAAGTGCTCGCCGCGCATTGGCGACTTCTTTACAATATTAAGTTCCCTTTAATGCATTAGCTTTGTAGCGTAAAATTAGAAGTAATTACTCACGAGCTCAGACCTTGATTTTTGTATTTTAAAATTTTAATTCTTTCATTAAAGTTCATTTGTGTTCTAAATATTCTTTTAATTAATCACGTAGCTAAATCCGTCCACCATCCATACTTCTATAATCTACATGCTTCCTGAGCTAGTCGGCCACACAAGCCCAGGTAAGCACAGGTAGGTTTGGGAGACTGGGTTCGGTGCAATATATATATACACGCCGTAGCGATTATTGTTTTCCTTTCCATCTCGCACGTAAACCACAATACCTTACACGGCTTTCTACTCCTACTCTGCGAATTCGTAAATATCTGATCATTCTTCATTTGTTTTTTTTTGAATGCAATGTTCAACTGTTACACTTCCTGCGCTTTTTGCGCCGTTCGGAGGAAGTATTTTCATTACGGTTACGTACAGACCCGAAATGACCGTGTAAAACACTGGAATCACGTTTATCCAGTTTCGGTACGCGTAGAACCGAACGTCCTTTTTCCATCCATTTTCTGTACAGAAAAATTATGAAAAAAGGATGAAAAATGACCGTGTAAAACAGACTTTAGACGTTATTGGCTTTTTGTTTCAATATAATCTTTCTCTTTTGCAAATTGCTCTAAATCATAATAAAATCTGGCGATCGACACGAGCTTTGCCAGGGTGAAGGATTTTAGTTGGACCCCATTCTTTGTCTCAAATCTGCCTCGGTGGTTCCACCACATCGGACCATCACAGAGCAGATACAGAGTGATGTCCTCTCCTTCGCAATCACAGGTGGGAGAATCTTAAAGGAATCGTGCAGTTTGCTCCTGAACTGGCCATACCAGGTGTTGTTTACTCTTGCGTGGTATATCATTTCACACTTTACCTTGTTCTACCTGGGAAAGGGTTAATTAATTATTAAAAGGGCACCTAGCTTTTAGTTTTATCCCCCCCCCGCCAACGCACTGATATGCTGGTATTTGGATCCCACCAGAACGCAGTTTGCCTTCACGGCAACCTCCCCTTGCAATGCCTAGGTCGGGTCGCCCTCATAGCTCGGAGCTGACACTTTCATGGAATTAATCGGAGATTATCAGGGAAACGTCCGATTCGAGGATCCTTCCTCGAAAACTCTCGTTCCTGCAAAGGTTGAGAACACGAAGGCAAAATTCCTGCGACCGATGGGATTCGGACATGACACCTCCCGGTGACCGGATGTTCAATGGCGGGTTTGCAGCAACATAAGCTATCGCAGACGGCCATTTTACTGTTATGAATTAGGTTTAATTTTATTGTTGCAAAACATATCTCATTTTCCCATTCTTAAAAATTTCTGCAAATATATTTTCCCTTTCTGCTCGTTTGCCATATTCTCCATTTTGTCTGACGTAACGTTTGTCGTTACCCACGTAGATGCGCGCAAATGAATGAAACTATTCGAAATATAAAATCTGAATACCAATTTCTGTTACACTTCTTTTCGTGACTACAACATAATAATATATTTTGTTTATATGTGAAAAAGTTCAGTGGTACTAAATTTCATTAATTCTTGTTTTCACTGATCTCATATATTTTGCCTCTGTAGGAAATTCAGTCTTACAATAAACCAAACATTTAAGTGAAGCAATATTTTACTGTTGCGTGAGAATTTAAGAGCACATTGTCAAAAACAATCTGTTTTATTTCGAGCCTAACTTTAATACTATTCAGTTCATTTCATTTTTTACAAAAGAAGTCAGCACATTGTAGAAAGGTACTGAGAACTGAATTTGAGTACAATCAATACATTTTATTTGACAGTAATTGGAAATTGGGAATACACGTATCCTCCTGTGGCAACGTACGGGCTCATAAAAATCAGCATAGAAAATGATGGAGAAATGAGTCTGTTTTACCAGTACACTACTGCTCTGGAGACCAGAAAAACTGAACGGTTCTGAAAGGAATCCGGGTGTTGGAGGCCTCTCCACCGAGGGTGCGTCTGGCGGGGAGCAAAGCGTGCAGGAGGAGGCGGTGGCGCTGGCGGTCACCCGCCAGCCACTTCCGCCGGAAGTCGCAGAGGGTGCACGGAAACCGGGGAGGGGCGGGGAGAGCGGCGCCCGCTATGGCGGGGTGAAGACATCGATCGCAGCGCGCGGCGCGGCGCGGCGCGGAACCGAGGCATCCGGTCTCCTTCTCCACCTCTGCGATACGCCCGCCGCACCCTTGCACTGGAATTCGTAGTTTGTTGGATGACATGGGAACTGGAGTGTACTCATGAGTTGTGCTTAGGAACCACTCTGAATATTAACCCTAAAAAATTTGAAAACAAAATTGTATTATCAATGTGTAACAACATCGTAATATTAATTTTATAAATTTCAAAGATTAAATTTTATTTTCATAATTATTTTCCTTCGTTGGATCAATATTTCATATCCATCTACATGGCAAGCATATTACTTGACTTCAAGGTTTGAGATTTGACGAAGTCTAGTGCCATATTTTCTACTCCGATGCGGGTTTTTGAATCATTGATTCTGTCTAGAAAAATGAAGAGCTAAACGCGTTTGGTTCAAATGGATTCAGTCGTCGTCGCGGCAGTAATTCTGAAGTGAGAGCAAAGTGTTGAGTCGTAAGATTGAGTCCTGCTTAGACGTGTGAATTTCCACCCTTGTGGTACAATTGGATTTCCTACCACACGTGCTACCTTTTCTACTGCATGCTGTCATTTCTGCAAAGCTCGAATGGTGGAGAAACTTGCGTTTTACGCAATTGCTCGTTACATCTTGGTTACACAGTGAGTGTTGACGATAGGACCTGATGGGCAGGCGTAAATGATTGATAATTACTGGCACATCATATACTCATATTGGACACGTGAGTGTAGAGATTTTTGTATCGCAGGAGTTTGTGGTGTTGTTTCCTCACTGTATGAGAGCTGCATATGAAGCGCCGACCTACACGTCGATTTGCGGAAAATTTCCCCTGCAAACATCTCCCCCCCCCCAGTGGGGCATTGCCTCAGCCGGGTCAAGCCCTAGGCGTTCCGATGGCTGCTCTCCTGATGATAGGTGGTATGATAGCGTAGTGCATATCAGTGAAAGTGTGTGAGTAAAGAGAGAGGACAGGACCTGGAAGAGGAAGGAAAGATCACGAGCAGTACGTGGCTCGATTGTTAGTGTTCCAACATTCTCCTGGTATTGATCGGAGAAACCAGAGATAACTACCGATAACAGCATCTGGCTGCCCTGGTCGGTACCTAATATTGTACATAGTCGAAAATCCGCCACCGTCGGAATGCAGGCGTAAAGCCTTAAGAGATACAGCCATCCATGCGCGGCAGGGCCTCCTACTAAAAAGAACCAAGCACACACGGGCTCCCGAACTACGCTTACTTCCGACAAGTGCACAATTCACGTGTCTGCAGGAGCCACATCGGTGCAAAGGAATAGGAGTGGACAAGGTTATCAAAAGCAGTTGTAGCCGACGCTAGTGTTGTTCACTGACTGACGGACAGACAGTCAGACGGATGTACGTTTTCTAACTAGTGGTGCTTCAACAGTACATACTTCCTCGCATTATATCTAAATTTGAAAACCGAAAATTAAGCAAGTTCAACGAAAAATAGACGTGTGCCATTCTTTTAAGCGTTTCTTTTTTATCCGTGGAAAAATGTAAAGAACAAATTTAGATTGGTTCTTAAGAAAAAGGTTTCTTTATAAATGGCACAAATTTCAAGGATAAATTATGCAAAAACTAATCGTTTTTGCTTTTTTAAATTGTTATAGAACATATTTTGATTAAGGCAAAAATATCTATCTTCAATTTTCCAGTTTTGGAATGTTTTCCGACTGGCTCCCCGGCTGGTCACTACAAACCAGATAATGAGATATCTTCTGTTCGACCTTAAAACCATATTATACGAAGAAAACAGTAAGTTTGTGTTTATGTTATTTACCTAGAAATCAACTTAGGTTTAAGTTAAACATTTAGAAGAAATTAAGATGATTTGTATATTTCATTGGACCTGAAGATGAGAGCGCAAAAGCTCTTGAAACGTTGAAGACTGGAAAAGATTAGACGTACGATTTAATTTGAATTGTTATTAAATAAAATAATTTAGGAAAAATTGTATGCTGTCTATGAATTTTAAAGCGTTCGGCTCTTAAGAGACATATCGGCCAAAATAAAAATATTCGTTTGAAACTCAGAGGGCCTTGATTTCATTTAAATCCATTGGGCAATATCAATTTTGAAGAAAATCCGCTGAACGGTTTAAGAGACCACAGAAGGACGGAAAGGACGGAGTTTTCGGTATCAAGTACCGCCCAATCGTGAATTTTGACTATACACAACATACTTTATGAAGAAATTTACGATATAAAGGACCAAAATTATTCCAGTTTTTCGCCACCGTGGCCCTGAAATAAGAGTTTTTCTTCTTATTTCCTTACAAATTTCCTTATAAATCCAATAATGTACAGAAACCGCCTTTAATGTAAATATTAAATTAGAGACAAGCGAGGAAGATGTCAAAAAATTTCAATTGTGTAATTTTGGGAAAACTAAAAGAATAAAACAAAATGACTCTTATGACAACTTATACAGTACATTCAGCGCTATCCCTTCCAAAGGGTTAAAGAAAAAATGCTGCCGTTTTTAATTAATTCTTATTTTATATAATTTTTAAAAATGCTCATTTTTCAGTGAAATTTACCGGAAATTGATTATTTTCTTAAAACAATTATACGTGACATTAATTAAAAAACTTGTTCTTCTTTTGTCTTCTTCTTCAATATTGTAGTTGTAAGAAGACGTCAAAAAATTTCAACATTTTTGCAATTTTCAGAAATTCAGAGTTAACTGTGAGAATCGGACCTAGGCCATCTCTATAATGGTATTTCACTCTATTCTTACAAGAAATTTACAGAAAGTTTTGGAGCTATTTTTAAGAAAATTTTGAAAATGTTCCAGGGTCTTCATATAATCCCAAAATCAAAAGAATGATTTTCAAAATCGCAGAGTTTCGAGCCGGTCTACATCAACTGGGGAATATTCATTTTGGAGAAAATACTATGAATAATTTGGGCGCTAATATACACGGACGGACAGACATCTCGAAATCAATTTCCCGGAGCATTACATACATGTCGATACGGAGTGTATTACTTCTTGTATACGTACATACCTATAGGAGAAAGTAAAAGTTACTTCTCTCCCATATTCCATTTCTGATAATTTTAGTTTCCTTTCGCTTTGTTATTTCCGGATGTCTCTTCCTCCTATTAAAATGCTTTTCACTAGCATTTGGTGTATTCTGATGGTGTTTTCTAATTTGATTTATCTTTAAAACATCCAAGTTTTTCTTTGGAACAGTAGCTTCAACGTTTCACCCTCTCAAACGTTACACTCCATCTTTACTGTTTTGAGTAAATAAATAAGTTAAAAAATTTATGAACTTATTAGTGTGACGGTTGGGTGCTCGATTTTTCATTCTAATAATGATGAGCGTTTATTAACAATCAATTCTCAGATTTGTGGGATTAAATTGTACAAGAATCAATCGAGTTAATTGTATTTAGATTTTAAGAGACCTATAGGGAACATCATAAAGTCACAATCCTTCCAGAGGGAGCGGTTTCTCAGGGCATCAACCGATGTCACAGCAGGGCCTCTGACTAGGAGGTCCTGGGGTTCGAGTCCCGACGGTGGCAGGATTTTCGACACTAGCCAAATAGCTAGGTCGAGTTCTGTCGCTATTTGGAGGAGAATTCAAGTGTCCGGTTGCTCTGAGCAGTAATTTTTCGTGGTTTCTCCAACCAATACCAGGTGAATACCGGAGTAATACCTATGAAATGGGACACGGACTGCACGCGATCTTACTTTCCTATTCCTTGTCCAATTCTCACCTCTTACACACACTTACACATATA
Source organism: Teleogryllus occipitalis (assembly GCA_011170035.1). NCBI lineage: Eukaryota > Metazoa > Arthropoda > Insecta > Orthoptera > Gryllidae > Teleogryllus > Teleogryllus occipitalis. Next base: position 57,194 of record BLKR01009611.1, read on the forward strand.
TGCACCAGGAGACCGGTCGGCAGCTTAGAGCTCGTCCCGGCTGGGGTGGTGTCTACTGGTGGGAGATACCTGGTTGTGGAAACCCCGCTACCCGACTGTAGGTCGACGCCGGATCTCGCCATCAAACGGAGCAAGATAACCGTCACCTCCCGAGGGGAAGACATGCACTACACTTACGGGACTAATGACCTTATCAGTCGACGCGCCTGGAATCACTATCAATCATCATCATCATTATCAAAATCCTCCTGCGTCGCTTGCGCTGAGAAGAGAGTGTGCCAAGCCGCGTGGTTCGCGCGCCGCCCGCAGCGCCGTGTGGAGCGCTGGCGGCGGGCGGGTGTCTGGCGGGCGGGCGGGCGCAGTCGATACAGTGACCTTGGCGGTGGGCGGCGGCGCCGCGCGGCCGCTGGGCATGTGCCCAGGGGCAGGGTCGCGGCCGCGGAGCCGAGGCGCCAAGAGAGCTTCGCTCCGGCGGCTCAAGGCAAACAGGATGTGGGGAAAGAGGTGGTTGGTCATGTGTGAATCTCCCGTGCATTGAGGGCTTTTGGCACGGTTGGAAAGGCCGCTCCACGCTAAAAAGACCACGCTCACAGAACCTGCTAAGGGGATACGATAAGATTAACAAATTTTCTCTGACAGATATTCGTAAATTAAATAATTTAAGGGATGTGTATTTATACTACTTTTACCACTTGCAAGTTGAATATCTCTTTTGTCCTCGAGGTTCTTGAAACGTGTCTGAATGTTATGGAAGTAACGGTAAATAGCGGTGAGCAACATTTCGAATCTGGAATAAATCTGCATCGTCCCTCCAATACAAACAACAGTCTTCGATTGATTGATTGGTGATTCCGGGTGCATCAACTGCTAAGGTCACCTTCCCCCAATGAACGATGAGAACCGGCGCCAACCTACCATCAGCTAGCGGGGTGTTCCGCAAACAAGTACCTCCCACCAGTCAGGTACCGCCCCAAGCGGGACAAGTTCTAAGCTTCCGACCGGTCTCCTGACATGTGTAGTAGTGTAGAGCGTGTAAGTGTAAGTAAGGGGTAGGATAGGACAAGGAATGGGAAAAATATTGTGCGCGATCCGTGGCCCGTTTGTTAGAGTACTTCTCCGGCATTCGTCTGGTATTAATCGAAGAAACCATGGAAAACTATCGATCCGAGCATCCAGCCACTAGAATTCTCTTCCAGATAGTGACAGAACTCGATCCAGCTATCTAGTTATTCGAAAATTCTGCAACCGTCGGGATTCTAACCTAAAACCCTCGGCCAGAGGCACTGCAGTGATTTCAGTTGATGTCCTTGACCACTGCTCCCAGTGACAGTCTTCGAATTTATCCGTGGATTGTTGAAAAAAGAGATAAAAGCTAGGATGGAGAAGGACATTTTCTGGTTACATGTTATCTGTCCACCATCAGGATAAACCACCAGGACGGCTTGTCAACAGAATATCACTGGAGCTGGAAAGCAGAATAAAAACAAGAGGTAACGGTTGATGAGTGAGCCTATACGATGACAAGTTTCTTCTGGGAATGCAGTCAATACGAACTCAAGTGCAGCATGCCGCACCATGGGCCATGAGAGAATTTTTTAAAAAGTTATTGATTAACCTGTAGTTGTTAACTCGGAACTACATTTAAGAACTGAAAACATTTAAATAACAACTGAACACATTTAAGTGAATTTTGGTATACAGAGGTTTCTATGAGAATATATGAGTTATCATGCAACCTTCTACTATAAAGTAATTCATGCAGAGAATTCTCCTTCGCCGCCTCTTTAACATTCGCGACGATGAATTTTAGTCACGTGATTTGTGATGTATTTAGCCCTACCCCATTATCACTGTCCTAAAACACGACTGCTCGTGTCCAGGGCCAGCGTACCTGCGACAACTGGTGTGACCTGCTGCTTGTCGAGTCATTCCCGAGGCGGGGGGTGGGTGGGTGGGAGAGAAGACTGGTGATCCTCGTATTGCTAATAGAATGGAGAGGAAGGGTAAAGGATTCTAGCCTAGTGAAACGGGAGTTGCACGCGGGCAGATTGACCCAAAAACTTGTATTTAACTTGTAATTGAATTTTAGCAAATCTGCTCTATGCTCCCTCCAATTTCCGTATCATGGACAGGTTTTTGCAGGTCACATGGCTGTGGAATCGGTACTCAGGAAGCTAAAACCTTTGCAGCAGCGGATACCTGGATGTACCTTTTGTTGCTCACACCATATGTTTCGTTTGCCTTTCTTTCCCACCCCGAAAATCTGCGATTTTGTAATTTTTCGAATTATATCACGATCTAAATTTGGAGATCCTAATTCTCTAAGGTCATTTTGCGTTTGTCTGTACCACTTCGGTCTGGGGACTTTGCTTTTCAAAACGACATGAATCTGGTTTGTTAACCTGCTAGCATTCATTTTTTCTAAATGTCCAATAAATATGATTCTTCGCATTTGTATTATATTTGTGTGACATATATATCCCTCTGTGGACCAGGTTAATTCTGCTCATTTCTAGTCATAGTAACTCGCGTGATGTCGCGGGATTCGAAC
>BLKR01009611.1:59844-101801 GCA_011170035.1 Teleogryllus occipitalis
AAGCGGGGCGAGCGTGATCTCGCGTGGCGCGGCGTGCGTCAGCCCGTGCCCCGCGTGCCGCCTGCGCCGATTCGCCGGCAGATACCGCTATAATTAACCCCTGAGTGGTGGACGCGCGCGATGAAGTCGATAATATTTTCTGCCGTGTTCGCCCCGCGATGCGAGTGCCGCTGCTTTTCCGAACGCGCCCGCCCGCGCGTGCGCGCTCGCCTCACGCTGGCGCGCGTCCTTCGGCGCGGAAGGTAGCGAAGGTCGTGCGGCGATAACGGTTCCTGAAATGGTCGTCGTTTACGTCAGCGTTTATCGTCGACGCGGAAAATATATGTTCGACGGGCGAGATATCACCATCAGTCATGAATCCATTGCGGAAGCCTTTATCGATTTTTTGCTCGACTTACGGAACAAAAAGCTAAAAGATCCTTTCGTGTAGGTGAGATGTAGGAGAGATTACGAAAATATTTTAACTATGTGTGATGCAGATAATTACAAAATAATTGAATAGTTCTTTAGTACGCTGAAGGTGAAAATTCCGTAAACGTTCAAGTAAAAAAATTACAGAAGCGAATATATTCCCATATACATTTTTATTAGTTATTTTTAAATGTATTTATTGCTTTTGGTATATAAGACAGTTTATAAGAGATTTGATTTTTTTAATTACAGTAAATAGACCCTTAAGGTAATTACAGTCGGATTATGGTTCCGTTGTTTTTATTGGTAGGATTTATGTTTGATGTCTGGGTGTGCTAAGATAGGTCAAAAAATATTTGTTAATTATAATTTTATTTCAAAATTGAATTCATGATATTTACTCTCTGTTAAATTTACAATTCAGAAAGTAAAATACTTTGTGAAACTTAAATATATCTTTATAATTCGTACAATTATATTGATTTGTTTATTCATTTCAGAATATAGATTATATTTTTTAGAATTTTGCTGTAAATAATTATGAAGAAACCGCATTAAAAGCTGATTAAAATATAATTTTATTTTAGTAAATATCCATATATTTGAAATATAATACAATTAACGCTATTTAAAACATTATATTCAAAAGCATAATAATTGTATATTAATTACTAAATGAACAACATAAAAAAGTTAATTGACAATCAATGAAAGCTTTAAATGATCATATTCACTTCTCAAATAGCTCCAGCAAAGCACATGAACTAAAATTAGAAAGGTAGGGGAAACACACCAGGAATTGCCATTACCTTTATTGTGGCCACTTTCAGTAAAAAATTTGAAAAATAATAATTGGAGATTTGGAACTTCCAACTTTCCAGAACATAGAGCCTATGATTTCTAGTTGTGAGATACTGAGTGAAGATCATTTATTTATTTTTAATTTTTTTTTAATGTAAAGTTTACGTTCAAAACACCTTATTTATATTTGCATTCCAATCATGCAACTTGAACTGATACTTTTTTGGACTTTCACTCTCCCAAACCCAAATTGAAGGGATAGAAAGTCATATGGATATTCCTCAAACATGTATTTGACCATTACGAAAAATTTAACAATTTGGAGTGGTCCTGATAGAAATCGATATTTGAAAATAAATGAATAAAAATAAAACAAATTGGAACTTGGCTATTCTTAAACAAGAGATCTATTGAGAATGATATTTAGACAATGAGTTTAGCATTGTGGACCAAGAATTTTAAGAAAACTACAGAAATGTTCTTAACTATGACCACCACTGCTGGTACGTTTACCCTAAATGAAATTCGAACACCAATTCAAAGGAGGCTACCTAGGTGTAAAATTAATTATTGTATCATTTATGTGTATATCTGAGGTTGATAAAAATCTCAATGAAGAATCATCAAGAACATTGTGCTTATTCATAACCAAGTAATAATATTAAACAAATATTCATCAGTTTACTGATACTTCTGAATCAGATCTGAGTAGACTTCTTGACTTCCCTCAATCAAGAATATTACGATAATTCATTTCCTCCCTCTACCTGAGTTCATCGCAGATCTCGAACATGTTAAGCTTGTCTAGATACACGATACATGGTCAAAAAATGAAACACATATTAGTCACCATTATTATAACAATATTTTAATTTTTCGCAGTTCCTGTCCAGGTAAAATTATTTGTAAATTAACGTGTTTATAACTAAATAATGCATTTCTTCTTGAGCGTTTGTATTTTAAAGCTGTAAACGATCATTGGCTCGTATAGAATTTTGCCAATTTGCTATTTATGCAGATCACGTAAATGAGCAGACATTGATTGTACTTTGAGAAAAGAATAGCATACGTTTATATAAAACCATAAGCATAAGCATCATTTACGAAGAAAATGATTCATTGTTACAAAAAATAAATCGCCCCGCTTATTAATAGCCGTCTGTACATAAAAAGAAAGTCGATTCATTCCATGGATAGCCACATCAAAGACAGAAATGGCATCCCACACCACCACTTGTTATTTTCCATATGGAAACAAGCGGCTCTCGCATGCCACGCTGGAAATAGTCCTTCGGAGTATCAATAAATGACCAACCATTCGACCCCCGAAATATCACAGGCAGCGCCGCCTGAATCATTGATGAGGGCACAAAGGACCCTGTAATAGTCCTCGAGGGACAGCGAAGACAGCGGCGCGCCGGCGTCCGCACGCGCGACCGGCGGCGGCGCGGGAATCGATCGCGAACGCGGGCGCTTAATATTTGAGCGCGGACGTCGGCGGCGGAGCGGAAGGAGGGTCCGCTAGCGGCAGGCGGAAGGCGCATGAGGGGACAGTGATGATGGTAACTGTGGCGGAAGCAGAGGCAGAGACGATGACGCCATTGGGGGGGGGCGTTGGCTGAGGTTGGGCTGATAGTGGGGTGGGCGCTGACACTTAGATTGATTGATTGATTTTTTCGTGTTTCCGGGCGCGTCAACTGCTTTGGTAATTAGTACCGTTAGTGTAGTGTATGTTTTCCTCGGGAGATGGCGGTGATCTTCCCCCGTTGGATGGCGAGATCTGGCGCCGACCTACCGTCGGCTAGTGGGGTTTCCCCTAACCAGGACTCTCCCACCAGCGGGGCATCGCCCCAGCCGGGACAAGCTCTAAGCTCCCGACCGGTCTCCCGGAATATGTGGTAGTGTACTGCATATTAGTGTGTCTGTGTAAGGGGAGAGGATAGAACAAAAAAGAGGAAGGAAAGATCGCGCGCGGTCCGTGTCCCTCTTGTACTGCTCCGGCATTCGCCAGGTGTTCATCCGAGAAACCACGGAAAATGATCGATCAGAGCAGCCAGCCTCTAAAATTCTCCTCCACAGAGCGACTGAATTCGACCTAGCTGAAAAGGTAGTGTCGAAAATCCTGCCGCCGTGGGGAGAACCTCCCGGTCAGAGGCGCTGCAGTGACATCAGTTGATGCACTGAGCTACCGCTCCTGGTCTGACGCTTAGAGAAGAGGGTGATGTAGGTTGCGGCGGTGGTGGGACCGGAGCCAGAGGCGGAGTTGGATACAGTGTCGCTGTCGGTGGGTGGTGAACACTGGGCACTGCGCAATAAGGGGAAGGAGGTGGGCGGCGGTGAACGGTGGTCGCTGGGCACCGGGCGGTGGGCACTCGAAGGACAGCGGTCGGCGGTGGGGTTGGGCGGTGGGCGACGGACACTGGGCGCTGGTTGAAGCTTCGCCAGCAACGATAACGTCGGTGACGGGGCTGGCGGGAAGTGTACGATGGTGAAGCCGCAAAGATGGTGGTGGTTGTGGTGGTGATTGGGCCTGAGGGATTAGGACGGCGACGGTGACGGGGGGCAGTAGTATCGGCGGCGGCAGCACCGCTTCTTGACGTCATCAAACGTTCTGACGTCTTGCGCCGCCCCCTCGCAACCCTATCCCCAGGAATACCCCGCGCCTCGGCGTCGCCGGCCTGTTAGCGTGAAATATTGAGTCGGCAGCGGAGTGGAGCGGAGAGAGATGATTGATCCGCAGCTGGGGCTCTTCCGTGGTGAATTAGTCACGTGGCCTGCCGCGCGAGCGCCCGTGCATCTTTCACGCGGGTGATGTGCAGGCTTCTCTCCGGCGAGCGAGCGGGAGAACGCCCCGGAACACCCTAGGCGGCTGGTTTAACGCTTCAGCACAGAAGCCATGTTACTAACGATTTGCCGGCGACTAAACAAACAGAACTGCCACTTGACGTTTGGGGTTAATTATGAAAATTGAAGTGTAGTATCATTACTTGTTTTGTTTTTTTTCCCTACGCCCCAATTACAAAGAGAGAACATTGAAGCTGAGAGATTCGAAACAGGAACCCTTACATAGCTATCAGCGCTTTTTAGTTTGCCACTAATACAACACTTACCCTATACGGTTATGCCTAGTGTATCATAACAAGTCCCGAACGATGCCTATGGGTTCCTGAAGGGAAGGTTCCACAATTTGATTGCTAAATAGGAGAGTGCTCAACACAAATATTCTGCCGCTTGTCCCTCAGGGAAGCAAAGAACTCGTTAAGCAACATGCAAAATGAATCTGCAAGCCATTCTAGACTCAGTGGAAAGTAGGGACCAGGGAAAAATCTGACCCTACCTGGATGCAAATGCCGAACTATGTAACCCATGGTCACTAAAATGCATATTATTATCTTATACTTCGCAATAGACTTCTCGATCCTGGAATTAAAGAGTAAGATGATATTGCCTTGAAATATTTGGAAATCTTGTCCCACGTTACTAATAATATATATTACACTCGAAAAATCGAGGTTTTTAACATTTATAATTTGCTCCTACCCCTATTGGTTGAGAACTCCTGGATTTCTTAGAATGGTGAAAACAATATTTCTGAAACTTAGTTATTTCCATTGAGATTCACGTGTTAAAAACTTTTTGGATTAGAATATTGACTACTCTTCCTTTTCTTAAAGAATATTTCGTTTACTTTAAAAATAATAGATACGTTACGAAGTCTTTACGACTTATTTATTATCTCAGTTGTCAATTCATTCCCAGGACTGCCTTTACTTCTGCATGTTTAATGGTTTCAGAAGTGTACTTTTTTCACTTCAGTAACTGTCAATATGTGTGAAATTCCATGAACATGAAATTCGCTCTTTAAAAAGGGTGCTAGAACTTAACTTCTAGTATTTAAAACGTTCTAATGAACCCCAATAACATAATAATCAATAAATAGATATATCGTCTCCTATATTATTTCAGTAGTATACATATGTTCTGCGGATCTCACAGATAATCAATATTTACTAGTGAGGTCTCTAAACAAAGAGAATTTCACGAAAACGTCACGGAAAAAAAAAGCATTTAAAGTCATATCAAATGCAACCCGCAACACGTGGCCGTATTTTCTTTATCTATATCGTTAAATATCTTCCAAAAGAAACGTTTTAGGGCCTTCAAAGCTAAAATTTTGAGGCCACAGGCATGAAAGAAACGTTTTTCATATCGTAATCTACAGGATGAGATCTTTTTGAACATTCTATTATATTTTTGCTGGTTTTATGCTTCTCAATTCGATTGTACCTATTCAGAGTCTTTAGAATCTTCAACTGTAATTTAAATTAAACTACTTAAAAATTAAACTTATCTTCTAGGCGATTGAATTACACGTGTACCTCTCTGCTTGGTGATAACTTTTAAATAATAATAGTTTATATTGACAGGGAAGAAGGTAGGGTTTAACATCCGAGAGTTCCTGCACTGGCACGCTAGTAAATATATAATACTAAATTATAAACACATGACGGAGACAGCACCCGTCATTATGGGATCCACTCGTACCTTAGAACATTCAACACTTCCTGTTTCGACTTATCTCGCAAATGGACGAAAAGATTTCATAGAATAATTTTACTTTTCAACCATATCTTTATATGTATCGGAGGCAACTCAAAACAAACGAACTGGAAATTGTATCGGCTGCTGTGTTTTTTGTTTATTGTGGGAGAAAGTACGGAAATTCTAAATCTCTCGCGAGATTTAGTCTGACGACACATTGAGTAAGCACGGAATACAAGCATTACATTGTGCACAGATTAATAAAAACCTAACCCAATATTTGCTTCACCAAGTGATACCTCTACATTTAAATGAAATGAAAGTCACTCACTGGTAATAAAAGAGAAAAATAGTTGAAAGATTTCCGCACACGAGCCTAACTTTAAATATGTATCTGATATCGGTCTACTTTGAGACCTATTATATCATAAAGTTCTATTTTGAACAAAACATTCTGAAAGCTGGCATAAAGATAGCGTCACGCAAAAAGCAAAGGACCTCAATAAGTAATTTTAGAACAAGGGCATCTTTTCTGTAGAAAGTAGGAAGAAACCAGAATAAATCAAGAGTATTTTTAACGAAGTGACTTATAACACATTAGTGAAATGAACAGCTGCGAAAATAAAGTCTGTTAACCGGCAACTGTGGCATTCTCTTCAATCATTTGTGTGCTACATCGGGCTATAAATGAGATTCAATTGAGTGTGCTCTACCATAGAAGTGCTAAGATTAAAACAAGGTCATTAATAATAATTGACAGAGACAGAACGGATATAAATTCAAATAGTTAAATAAGTGTGCCATATAAACTGCTCATTCTGAATTGATTGATTGTTAGTGATTCCGGACGCGTCAATTACTAATGGTCATTGGTCCCGTAAGTGTAGTGCGTGTTTTTGTTCGGTTGTTGTTGGTGGTGGTGGTGGTCTTCCCAGCTGGATGGCCAGACCCGGCGCCGACCTACCGTCGGCTAACCGGGTTTTCCTCAGCCAGGTATCTCTCACCAGCGGTGCACCACCCCAGTTGGGACAAGTTCGAAGAGTTCCCGCCGGTCTCTCGGTATCTATGGTAGTGTTGTTGTTAGTGTAAGTGTGTGTGTAAGGGTGGAGGATAGGACAAGGAGGAGGAAGGAAAGAGCGCGCGCGGTCCGTGGCCCATTTGTTAGGGTACTACTCCGGCATTCGCCTGGTGTTGATCCGAGAAACCACGGAAAACTACTGATCAGAGTAGCCGTCCGCTAGAATTGTCCTCTAAACAGTGACTGAATTCGACCTAGCTCAAAAGGTAGAGCCGAACATCCTGCCGCCGTCAGGAATGGAACATAGGACCTCTCGGTCGGAGGCGCTGCAGTGACATCAGCTGATGCACTCCCGGTGCTTATTCCGGAAGAAACAGATTTTTATTGGTAAAAAAGCGGTAGGCAATCGAAATCAACATGAATGTGGTCTCAGTAAGGGTGTATAATGTTGATTGTTTTAACCGCCTCCCCGTGTCGATCGTCCTGGTTTTTGGTCGTTTTCCGGCGTTCCTGAGAAGCATTGCTGAAATGATCATTTGTTTCTTTGTTTCTGGAGAAGAAAAGTAATTTTACTCCCCATCCCGCGATTGTCGCAAACATTGCAAATTCTATTTACGTAAATTATTATTATTATTATTATTTATTATTATTATTATTATTATTATTATTTATTATTATTATTATTAATATCCCGTACTTATTGAATTTCTTCCGTTTCTCACTTATTCTCTGATAAATATTTCAGCCGAATGATGTTACCTTTGTGAGATGAATGTCCAGAAAGAGCAACGCCCCTTTTTTGGAGTGCGCCTCGTGCACGTTATGTCACTTCCCCGCTCTCGCAGCTGAGTCAGTGAACGGAGTCCCGGGCGACAAAGTGCAGGTTGGGATCGGCGCCCTCGCGCAGCTCGGGAGCGCAAGCGTCGCTTCCAGCCGCTCCTGCACGCGCCGTCACGAGAGACAGTGACAACACACGCGCCCCGCCCGTCGTCTGTGGAGGTATTTTAGCCCCTGCGCCGGTCGCCGCTCGCCACCTGCCGCAGCAATAATCAAACGCCGTTGGACGAAAGCGAACTCGCGACTCGCGCTGGAAGGGCGCGCGCTGCGTGACCCAGAATATCCCCGGCCTATACATAGCACGAGGGGTTGCGGCGATGTCAAGGCCGCGCGCTTTATATAGAAAGCGCCCACCCTCCGCGCCACCCACGCAACCCTAGGCGAGACGCGGCGGCGTGACGTCAGGTGCCGGCGCCTCTGACGCTCGCAGGGGCTGACGTCAGCGCGCGAGCGGCGGTCGCGGCCGGGGGCGGGGCGGGGCGGGGCGCGCGGCGCCGCCGTCGCCATGGCGACCGGGGGGGACGCCGTGACGTAGCAGCAGCGCCGGCGCAACCCCGCCGCGGCGGCGGGCGGCGGGCGGCGGGCGGGGGGCGGGGCGCGCTCTACAAGAATAGCAGCGGAGGGTGGGGCCGCCGGGCCCATCGCCCAAAAAGTCGCTGGAGCCTCCTCCATCCGCGTCACTTCCCGAAGGAGGGGAGCGACGAGACTTCTCCCGCTGCCCCTTTGACGTCGTCGCTGGCGCCTGCACAAGAGCAGAGTGCGGCGTCACGCTCCTCTTGCATCGGGCGCTGTGTCAGGTCTATTACGTACCGTGAATAACATTTCCGATCTCAACTTTCGCTTTTCGTTTGCAGCAACTTCCGAGGACGATTTATTTTTATTCTATTGAATGCGCATGAAACTGCAATCTCGTCTCTTGAGAATTCACAGCTCTATAAAATTAGACTCTGCATTGATATGCTTCCCGATTTCGGGTGCGAGACAACACTCTCCATTTAAGTCTGCAGTGTTGAACGGGGACGTGTTGGGAGCGCTTAGATAAGGCACGAGTTCAAGTTCAACAGGTGGCGCTGCCGATTACGCGGGCGGGGGAGGAAAGTGGTAAGGCATCTGCCCAGGGGGCCTATCGCGGAGGTGCGTATCTCTCCGAAAAGAGTCGATATGATTGATTTAACGGCACGCCTCTGGCACCCTTGGCAAGCGACCGAACAAATTCTGGATGCTATCCGAAATTCGAGCAAGGGAATGACGACGCTTGACGCTAGTAACATGAAATCCTGAAATTCTGAAATGTGTGTATGCATTGAAACGAGTTGAAATGAAATCTTCCTATTTATTTTCTCAACTTAAATTCTCGTTTCACTACTCTGTAAACAGCATATTCAGCACGCTTAACACAAGCCAGAAGTGCTCAAGACTGAGTGAGAGCGAAATCATACGTCATGTACGAGGCGCATGGCGTATGACAACAAATGACGCCAAACGTGTACCCGAAGTTCTAAACAACGACATTTCCGTATTTGAAATTAACTTCGTAGATTTTATTGACGATGCAAAACACTTCCGTGAACACACTTCTTTTACAGAAAAGGAAAGAGCGGAACAAACATAGTCCAAAAAAGAGAAAGCATTTCCCATTCGATCTAAAAACAGAAACGCTAAAACACTTTCGTCCCGCGAAAATTCGCAAAAATTTCATTCACAAGCCGAACCTCGCAATGCGCGCAACGGAAAGTCGATGGAGGAAGGGCGAGGTCGAAGGGAGGGGTGGGGGTGGACGGCCGGGGGGGGGGGGCGGGAGGGGGGCGCGGCAGTGCGGACGTCAGCAGCGCGTGCGCCGTGTTCCGGGTGCTATTCACGGGCGCGCGTCACGAACGGCCGGCCGAGCGAAAGCGAGCTTCGGGCGCTCGCCGCTCGCCGCGCCACCGTCGCGGCGTGACTCGGCGCCCGCGCCGCTCCGCGCGGCACGCCATCCCGACCACCTGCCCGGCGCTGCCCGCGGAGGAGCCTCGCGGTTCAAACGGAATAATGACTGTGATTGGAGACTTCGCTTTCCGAGGACGTAATTTTGATCATCAGACTCTCGGTCGGCGGGCGAAATCCAATTGGATTCGAGACACGATTCGGGAGGGCCCTTTGCATGCTCCAAATTAACGTGAGACCTGACATTTACTCGTCCTTTGTTGGAAATGTGTTTGGTGTTTACTACTCCAGCATCAATTTTTTATGAAGAACCTGCGTCATTCTAGAGGTTACCATGAGCCATTCATTGTCCCGTTGCGTTTCTAGTGTTCATTTTAAAAGAATCTAATTACTCCGAACTATATTAATGTAGTCGGAAATAAATACGTCGTAGTCTACAAGTGTCTCATAAAAACGTTTGAAACTGCTAGGCCACCATGAGGGGGGGGGGCAGGGGTCGAAGATGATAATTTTTTGACAATGAACATGTGGTGGAAAATTTCGTATAACGAAGTTACACATGCTACTTTTGTCCCTGATTGGTGTTTCGCGGGGACATGTTATGGTGCGATCAAAGAGATTTCGTCAAACACTAATGTAAACACAAACACTAATATACCAAACACTAATGAGGATCAGTTACCTACCAATTAGGGAAATATCGTTTTAGTCCCCTCTACATGCCTTAGAAGTTAGTAGCTTTTATTCTGGGACATTTCGAATAAATCACACCTCACATTTTCTTTACAAATGTAGGGCAAGCGTCTCTGTGAGGCCCCCTCGCCCCAGTCACTGTTTATTCTTTTGAAAAATTAAAGTAGGTACATATTCATTTAACCTGCAATCACATTTACATGATGATTCTCTTTAATGCAGTACTCATGTGGATGTATAAAGATTAGTATTTATCAATATAATTTGATTATACATTTAACTTGCAATCACATTTCCGAGGAAATGGTTTAAATAATATATATTCGAGACCATCTAGAGAGTGACTTGTACACAGTATTCAGACATGAAAGTTCAATTTTTTGAACACTGGCCTGAAAGCGTTCCGAAAGTACTTTCCGCACTAGTACTGAAAGTACTGTTGATACTCTTGCAATTCGACGGTCAACTGTTCTATCCATTTTACGAACAAATGTTCATAAAATTGAGGTCTGTAATAAAGTACATCACACTGCAAAAGTGACTTTTTGTGACACGACGAGATTCCTAGACTCGGCCTATCGTCTCGTCCGGGAACTCTCCCATCTAGTTGAGGAAATATCCTCTTTATTGCCTTGTAATGTAAATTTCATCTTTCTGCTCCTTTTCAATTTAATTTTTACTTCCGTGCCTACAACGTTACTATTACGTGTTTTCAAAGGAGATTTAAGTCATATTTATAAAACATTACTATTCACAATCATCAAACGAGGGGCACTATAGATTTTGTTAATAAGTTTTTTAATTTATTCCATATGTAGTGTGAATATTTCACTATTATGTAGCCTAAGACATTCGTTCGCAGTCACTTCCCCCCATCCCCTTTTTTGAGTTCCTTATAATATTATGTAAATGTAATTTTAATCATTTCAGTACTGTGAAAAATATAATGTTTGTAGAGAATGAATCAAATTACGAAATACTCCTCCAAGTCATGAATGCATTACTATCGATGTCGTATAGTGTATACACTGTAAAGCACACAGCTTCTCTATTGATTGAGAGATCCTACCATATGGATACTGCCTTCCAGCGCCGTGCCGTGACGTCATGGTCGGCAACCCGCTCTTCACTAGTTGCACTTCGTTTGGGGAGGTGCCGTGCAGCTAAGTCCTTCAGTAGGTAGCAAATCCCACTAGCATTAACGATGTGTAGGCGTGAGATCCTGTCTACATAACAATTTATGTACTGTTCACAAGATGAAGTGTTACCGTTCAAAAAATAATGAGATGCCTCAAAGATATATGGAGATTGAGATGCCTCAAGCTTACGTAAACTATTGTAATATTGAGATTTTCCGTTACATTTGAGTTCTTAAAATTATTCGTGAATTTGGAAAAGGAATCTTTATTTATGTAAAGTCTGAAGAACATTCTGATACACACTAAAGTCAGTCTTTTAAAACAATTGATTTTGTGTTTGAACACATGAACTATTTGAATTTATATTTTCAACAACCGTATGCGATTCATATTCATTTTTACTCTTTACTTCCTCGTTACATGTCTGTTAACTAACATGCCATAATGATATTCGCTGTATCACGTATTTACTTTTATTCATCAATCTAAGTGTCCATCACAACATATCCTCAAATACGAGCAAAGTAAGAAGAATTAATTCTCTTTTTTTTTCTTCAATACAATCTACGCTCACTTTATACTCACGAATAATAGCTAAAAAGGAAGAATAATTAATTATTCGACTTTTTAACGAATATAAAATTTTTATATACAACTAGATAATTAGCCATTACTTTTGCGTTTCAGCGATTCTCGTTAAGTCTTCCACTCTTGGCCATTCAACCCCGATTCCAAGTTATAACACACATTTTTAATGACCCCCTTCTCCTCCGTCGCCGTGGAGCAAAAGCGCTTTTGGTTTTCCGCTCGGTTTTCCGCTCCCCCGAACGCGGCGACCTATTCTGGGAAAGGCGCTGCGCGCAGGACGGCGCATTAGCAGCTGCGTCGCAAAAAACGACGCCTGGCGGCAAGGGTCAAGGCCGCACCGCCACGCCCCTCCCACCTCCACGCCCCCTCCCCTCCCCTCCCCTGCGCCGGAGCGCTTTCCATTGAGCCGCGTCTCGCGCGCGGTGCGTTCGCCTATCGATCGGCGACGAGTCCATTCCGCTGCCACCGCGCGGGGCTCCCCGACCGCTCCCTCCCCGCCCCCGCCACCGCCACGCCCCGCCACGCCCCTGCCCACGCCGCCTCGCCTTGCCCCCCATTCACTGGCGCTTCCTGGGAAGCTGCGCCGCCTCACACCCCCCTCACCCTCATAACGCCAATTAACAATGTCCACTCCAGCGTCTTTCCATCACACGCCTCACCTCTTAATCACTTTCCACTAAGCGGCGAAACCGAGACCGTTACAAAACGTTTTAATAGCGAACCTGGAATTGAGACTTATTTCCATTAAGCATATTACTGGAAGCCGACCTGGATGGCCGAGGTGGCGAAGAGCGAGTACCGACTCAGCGCTTCGGTCCGAAGGGTCGCGGGTTCAAGTCCCGCCTTGGGCATGGCTGTTTGTCCCTTGACTTTGTGTGTGTGTTGTCGCGGAGGGCCTCGCGTTCTGCTGAGCCCAGATCAGAGGAGCCCGCAAGTGTTTGTCTAGTGTATGGTCGAATATGCGTCCCTTCGGGACGTAAAGGGCAACCGGCTGTCGGCTGGATACAAACCCTAGGGGAAAAAATATTACTGGAATCGTAACCGAATGAAACGGTTCTAGTTTTAGTGTTGTAAAACTTCTTATGCTGGGTTCCAGAAGTAACTCATATTGTAAACAACAGAACTGGTAACTCATAGTGTAAACAAAATAATCTGTTGTTTTTTTATATTGTGTTGTTTCCACAGGGTAAACCCAAGGTGATAACTGCGTTTTCTGGTGTTTTTCAAGTACCTCTAAAATATAAGATATTATTTTTCGTTTCATCGGATGCTTCAAACAGAAAAGGAAGTGTTCTTATTAACTCAAAAACTTTGATCAGCAATTCCCATAGACTGTTAAACCTTACTCACGCACTTTTACAATAGTTATTTGAAACGTAAAAAATTGGAAGAAAATGCTTAGTTTTTACTTACAAAATAAAATGTCTTAATAATAAGCCTTTTTGAAATGATTCAAAACCAAAACCAAACCGAGATCTAAAGGTTTTCTTGTTGATATCTGAAACTGATATATATTCTCTCTATCGAAACAGAATCCGGAACGTTATTCTAAACGGTTTGATGCTTTACATTCCACTCTTGTCAAGATGTATTTTCGGACAACATGGAATATACCTAGCTTAGCTCTAGAATCTTCGCTCCTCTCTTGCCCTTTTCTCCTACACTTTTTTTGCGTTCCATCCCTCTTGGGATACTTTTAGGCATACACTCATTTGCTTCCGAGGTAATCCGCGACCTTACACTTCGTCCTTAGCCTCACTCCTATCCTCGCGACTTAATCCGTGCCACCTACGCCACCCCCACCCCCCGAATCGCCAGCCGCCGTCGCTTTGTATCCGTGTTCAGAAGCGATTTCATTCACTTTCTCTCCTCCCTTTAAACGACAGCTTTCGCGCTTTTTTTCTTTCGAACCAGTTTCCTATATTAACTTCGAAACGTATTATAGCTGCATTGCTTTTAGCTCCTACCAAGCTCATCTCTAGCCCTCTCTACTCCTACATTCATTTTTTAATTTGCTGTTTGCCGCATAGTTGGCTCACCGCCTACTCTTCCTTCTCGTCCTCCCCCACGTCCGGGGACGCTGTTACGCTCCTTATTTTTCCTTTCAATTCTCGTCTTACGCCTCGACCCCCCTCTCCGTCTCTGACCCCTCCATGCCTCGTGCCTGTGCAAGTCCCTCACGCAGCGCTGTCCTGCAAAGCGATCGCTTGGGGTCTCATTCACTATGGACCTCTCTGGGCTGCATCTTGCTCTGCCTGTTTGTCTCTCTTCCTGACATCCTCTCAGCTTCCTTTTGGTCCTCTGCCGCGTAAACATTCGCTAATACGTTCAGCTCGCTGTAACCCTATTCACCCTTCTGCATCCTCACACTACAACCTAATCCTTAGTGAAGCTTCGTCTCACGCCACTTTCTACGTTATTCACTCTACATTTCCAGTTCATGATGAACTGGTTCTGAAACTTTGCTCACTAGTTCTCGACACCACCTTACTTTCTACTTCCTATAGTTCCTTCGTGTCCTCTCCCACCTAAGGGTATGCTATTTTGCTTACATCTATTACTTCTGTTTCTCATACAATATCTCGCATTTGATTTATTATTATAAGTATCATGTATTACGCATGGCGTATATCTTTACTCTCTATCACCATACATATGTACCAGCGAGCGTGAAAGGAACATCTTACGATGAAGAGTACCGGTGACAGTGGCATCGTGTGTTCTATTTCGGGAAAGTGACGGAAAATTAATCGACGTGTTTCCCCGATCACTTCCAGTCGTATGCCAGAACAACACACCATGGACCCACACGATTTTATCATGCCATAGCCTATTCTATCATTCTTCGCGCGTATTATTAAATACTTAAAAAATATTTTATCATCAAACCTCATCATTTCAGAGTCCTGGAATTTAATAGCATTTTCGTATCATTTCTGCGTCTAATTTCTGACACATTCCCTCCTAATGGTAGAAGCTATACGAGCCATGCAAAAATTAGATTCTCTCAAACTTTTGTCGTTGCTTCTTATACCTGAAATTGGGAACAAACCTGCCGAGCCCAGTAACGAAAAAAATCGTTAAATACTGGTCTTATATACAGTAAATTACATATTCTAACACTTGTGTAGTCAAAATCCATGTTTTGTGGGTCCTTGATACCGAAAAATATGATTGATGGCAAAACGTCTCTCTTTCTGTCCATCTGTGGTCAAAGCTAGCACCAAAACAATTCAGCTGATTTTCTCCAAAACTGATATTCCTCAAACAGTTTTAAAGAATTCGAGACCTTCTGAGGTTGAAATGAATATTTTAATTTTAGGAGTAATTTACATGCCTCAAAAACATTTTCAATTTTTTTCGAAAATGCTCAAAATTTTTATTTAGATTAAACTTTCAATGATTTTTCGAAAATTGTAAAAGTTTAATGTTTTCGGCGTCTTCCTTCAACTTTAATATTGAAGGTAGAGATTTTTCTTAATGTAATCTGTTCTTTTAAAACAGATATTGAAATAACTTTATATTCAATTTTTAGAAAATATGAGTAGTTTTTATGTAATTCTTTGTGAAATACAGGCATTTTTTGAAACAAATTTAAATATTTTTTTCTCGAAAGCTGCTCAAACAATTCTTTAAATTTTCTCATCTTATCTATCAACAGGCGGTAAAATATTATTTTAAATTTTAAACAAAATTTTAAACAAAAATTTGTTTAAATTAAAAATAATGTTTTAAATTTTAAACAAAAATTTAACATGTCAAACTTACAAATATGATGATAGAGATTTTTGTCTTCAGCAAAATCTGTTCAAAACAATCAGCTCTTTAAGAAAAGTCATGCAAAATTTTTTGAGAAACGATATTTTTTGCATAATTTGTACTTGTAATTAATGCAATTAATAAAAAATCATTACCTCAAAAACCGCTCCAATTTTCTTCTTGTTTTTTTACGGCTAGAACAAGAATGGTGTAAGTTTCAAGAATGGTGTAGGTTTCATTTTCGTTGAAATATATTAATCTTCCAAAATTGCAAATTTACAAATAATGTGAGAACGTATGTGCTGTTGTTTTACCTCGACTTTTCTTCCTATCTTTATTATTTATGCCACTCATTCGTCCTCTAAGCCACACCATCCTCTACCCTCTTTTCATTGACGTAGTACGTCGCCCCCTTCTTCCTTCTCTATCTATCAACCCTTCTGTCAGAATTATCAATCGTACTACGCTCTAGTAAACAGATCCACTTATCTCTGGCAATCGTCTTATCGATCCAGGAAGTGAATGCAGACTTTTCCTCCAACACTTCCTGTATTAATCATTCACTATATCTTCTCTCTTACACATTCATCACCGCCTTGCACAATCGTCTCCTATATTATTTCAGTAGTATACATACTTTTGCGGCTCTCACACGCAACCGATCTTTATAAATATCTCTAAAGAAAAACGGAGACATGACAAATTTTTGCTTTGACTTTAAAAATATGAAGGATTTGTTTAAAAAACGCATCTAAATATTCATGTCAAATGCAACCCGCAACTCTCGGACTGCTACATCATTAAGTAACTCCTAAACAAAGGGTTTTAGGGCATTAAAAACTAAACACTTCTCATATAGTAATCTACAGGATGAGATATTCTCGGACATTCTATTAAATTTTGGCAAGTTCGGTGCTTATCGATACTACCAATACCACCTATTCAGGGTGGAATATATGCCTCCATGAACTATATTTCAGCCCTTGGTGTAGGTGGCCATCTTTGTGACGTCACGCTTAGAAGGCGTAGATGCCTCCATCTTATATTTATGCTTTCTGTGTACACCGTGGTTTGTACAGACTGACGAGGTTTATTTGCATAATTATTCATTCAAGATTCGCTCTCGCACCAACAATTAGAAGTACTAATAATAGTTGCTTGATACCTATGAAGATTGTTTCTTATGCTTGTAGTGCAATCATTCTTTTAACATTTTACTCTGGTCTACAAATGCTGTGTACCTAATTGTGGAAGAAACGACGATGGAAACGGACTACATGTACTCATGTTTCACTTTCACGACATCTTTAGAAAAAATTAGGGTGGTATTTAAAATGCGAAAGGTCTCTCACAAGGTGCGCTAGTCTCATACTTATTCTGCTTGAACCCCTTTCCTTTCTTGTATCTCCAATTTTTCTTTCTACTTGTGAAGATATGTGGAGCATTTGGGTCTGAAACGAGACTTACTACACCATCTTATAATTTCTACTTCTTGCCGTAATAATTGTAGATAATGTGAACTTTTAGCACTCGAATCACAGTACTGTTTGTTTGTTAGTTGTAATAGAATATCTTACAAAAAAAGAACCATTGGCATAGCAGTGAAAATTATAATTGCTGCGTTAACGAAAATTGAGGCTCTTTCTTAAAAATAACACGTAATTTGAAAATGAAGTATCATATGACAGAATTCCTATGCTGCTGAATCAGTGCTTTGCTTATTTACGTTCCGACTACAGACGTCCAACATCCCTGAATAGTTGAACCATTCTATTTCAACCTAATACAGAAAAGCATCGCATTATTTTATGCTCCGTTGTATAGAAAAATGAAGAATAAAGTATAGTATTGTAAATTGTTCATAAACTGAACATCACTCTCTTCAGAGTGAAATAAAAAGATTTTACGAATATAAATACGTATTTGAATACATTAACTTTTAGACTTCTAACATTTGTGAATTGCCATGAAGGAATGAATATGAGTCATGTTTAAAGTCTTTATTATATATATATATATATATATATATATATATATATATATATATATATATATATATATAAAGAAATAGAAAAAGTCTATTAAATCTCGTTCTAAGAGTACTTCACTTCAATGGATCGTTCAGAACAACCTCCAACCACCAACAACTCGCCGATTTTGATCAAGGCCAGTGCAACAATGAAAATTACGAGTTTTTGAAAGATACTCTTGCAATATATTGATTAAAATATGTTACAGATTCTTAACTCAACTCCGCGGTCTTTTCCCTCCTCACTATCTTCCCCAGTGTTCTTCCCGCCCTCATCTCGTAACTGCTAGTTACGCGTCGTTTCCTCGCCACTTGTCAACAAGCTTCCCCGATTCAATAGCACCTCATTTTCCGTCGTCGCAGCTGCTGCTACCTTCTGCGCCTTTGCTGCTACCGCCCACTCTCACGTCGGATATTCAAACTTTCCTTTATAAACCTTCGAAAATATATATTAACTAGTGCCTTGCTACAGCAGAAATGCTCACGAACAAAACAAAATGGTTTTTCGAAAAGTAGCACTCAAACTGCTAAAAAATAACAACAAAAATGTCCGCGTAGAACAGTTCAATAATTTATTATTTTAACAGAAGCAGTCTTCACTGATATTGCGGTTAAAATGTAACAGTTCTTTAGACATCGGAAGTATATAAAAGCTGCAGGTCCCACTGCAAGATGTGATTAGCAAATTTTTAATAGGTGCGACCTCTTCTTCAGAGTATTGTTGTTGAGTGACATCAACTGTATTGTAAACAGTGATGCGCTGTGTATGCTATTTCAGTCAGTGCGTGCAGTATCAGTATAGGCGGAATAACATAATCAAATATTTGCATTTTTAGTGAAAATCGAATTTGTTTAATTGTTTTTGGATTTCCTCTGAGTCGCTGGGTAACAAACCCATTGACACCTCTCACATGGCCATAATCTGCTTAGTTATCAATCAATTTGCCGACGGCTCTGGCCGAATTCGTTTACTACGCTCCGTGAAGTCACGAAGGTTAAGCGAATTCGAGACTCGCGGGTTCCGGGTTGGGTGACCGGCCAGGAACCCCGGGATCTGACGTCGTCGAGTCCCTGGTCGAAAGGATAAAAGGCACTGACTGTCTGCGACATGACGAGACTTGACTTGAGATTATTCTCAGTAACGGAGTATGTGTATGAGTATAGTATGCTCAGTAATGGAGGATTACTCCAGAAGAAAGCGCTCAACGCCCAACAAGGGTTAAGAGACGCGTTGCATCAACAACTTCGCAACGAATTTTTTTAAAAAAAATTCTGTGCGTATACGAAATTCCTAGTATATAATACCTTGGTATATAAATTAACATTGAAAATCATTATCCGCAATTTTTTTTTAATGTGCCCTTATAGTGTAGAATAAGTAGGCCGAAAATGTATATGTCATCTTCTTAAAAATCAGTTTCATCTATCAATTTTATATTAAATATT
This sequence comes from Teleogryllus occipitalis, assembly GCA_011170035.1. Taxonomy (NCBI): domain Eukaryota; kingdom Metazoa; phylum Arthropoda; class Insecta; order Orthoptera; family Gryllidae; genus Teleogryllus; species Teleogryllus occipitalis. The sequence goes on from BLKR01009611.1 coordinate 79,031, forward strand.
CGGGTTCTATTACGAGATGTCTTGATAGCTTTCCATATCATGAACATAGGACTTTCATGTGAATGATGTAATTCCTGCGCTGAGGACATGTAATTCAACAAAAGCTATTACGACAAGCTTATGAACAATACTTTCCAATGATGATTAATCTAAAACGAGTTATATTTCGTTCGTTTGAAAATGTTCTTGGTCTGTTGACCTTCTTATGAGTTCCATCTCATTTCCCTTGCTATATTGAACAAATAATGAGAAAGCCCCTTAGTTTGCTTCTGGATTTGTAGCTTTTCTCTCTCCTTGTGCAAGAAAAGAAAACGTCTCATTGATTCTTTTTACATTTTACGCCACATTTCATTGTGATGCTAAATAAAGAAAATTACGAGTAAATAAATGATCAAAACATTACAAATAATTCATGCACAAATATAGCGCCATTACATGCTTCTAATAAGAATGCACAAGCAATTTTTGAAACGGAGAAAACAACAGCTCTAAAATACTGTCCGATTTAAAGGCGCTACCTCAATATCCCGTGAGTCATTTGTTGGTTCAATATTGTTCGTGTCTCTGTCAGCTTCACACGGCCGCCCGCCGCCTTGGGCTGATTCGTTGCCCTTGTGCTACACCTATCTTTCGCCTGCCACGCGCTCCCGTGAGTACCGTCCTTGTGCTACGACGCAATATCCTGTATTACCCTCGCTCCACTTGCACCGTGTCGTATACAGTCACTGGAAGGGGCTTTCGCTCCATCGAACAACGTTATCTGCCAGCCCCAGATGTGCTTTTATGGAGCACCCAACTATTCCTCAGTTCTTACCCATTTGCACGACGTGTATCTAGCTATTATTTTCTTCGTAGTTGATAATGCTGTTGTATTTTGTACCCTTCAGTATTATATTATATTAATGGAAATGTTTGAAAAAGTTGGCGATATCACAATTACAAGAAAGTGATGTTTTGTTCAGTAAAAAGGAAAACATTTAATCGAAATGTACGTGGATCTACTTTAATATAAAATGTGAATATCGAAATTTTAATTTCACACAATTTTTAAGTATTAAGAGACAAAATAGTAAAATTAGTTACGTATAATGTTCTATTTTATGTGAGCGTCTTGTACGTAGTAAGAGATAAACCTAATAGTCCAATTTCAGAAGCAATGTTTGACTCTTCTAAAATTAATTCTTTAACTAAAAATATTTCTGTGTAATTCGCAGGGGTCAACATTAGTTCCAAATATGTTTACATTGCTGTTCATGAAATAAGTTCCAACAATTTCTCATAATGTAACAAAACGGGAAGAGCGAAAATTCGTGTTTCGAAATTAGAAGTCAGTTTCAGTTATGTTGAAAGGATTAAAGCAAACAATTATAGTCACATTATAAGGACATTAGTTTGTGTAAGTGCAAAACAGAAAAAAATATTTTTAGAAGCCCGAAGAGTTTGTGAAAAGGGATCGTTCAACAAATAAGGGCACAAAAATAGTTGATACTGTTTCCTCCCTTCACTCAATTCGGTAACAAAAAACTTCTACTTCCCCTTCACGTTTACGAATACACTATAATCCCCAAACGACGAAATTACTCAAATGCTATATCAGACGTATCACAAATAGGTATAGAGTGTAAATAAAATAATTAGTCTATCATAAGTAGTTTTCATAAAAAGAAGGAAATTTTTAAGACGCTTTTCATGTCTATTTCACAAAAGTATGCGCGAATTTTTTAAATGGAAATTTTCCTGTTTCTTCTATCCCCCTCCGTCGTAAAATTTTCGAACAAAGTGGTCAGTCCCTCCGACGAATAGCGTGTACTACTTCTTGAATGACCGCTAAAACCTCTGTTTCTTCGGGGCGTTGAGTATTGTTCGGATGCGTACAGACGTTCGGTTGTTGCTTACTCTGGCATATCTGCTCTGCTCTTTGGTATATGAACAATATTTCGTACATTTCCTGGTCTTCCTGTCTCTGTTACATCATCACATGCACCCTGGATAACTTCGAAAGACCTAAGAATTTAAGTGAAGATGTGTTATCCTTGTGCCAATGATCACCGTTGCAGCTCTTGGCAATAGGTACTGAATAGGTGATAGACATTACGAAAGGTAAATGGGCAGAGTAATGTTTCTGCATGATAAAAAGTTGGTAATAATTATCGGTGATTTTGGATAGGTGTTACATAAGCAAGTGAAGTTCACATCCTGTAATTTTGCATTCAGAACAGCACTATTTGAAATTCTTTGCCATCATTGTATGTTTAAAAAACATGGATGGCGCTCAACGAATATTTTCTATGTAGTTACTAGTACATGAATTTGGAAATGGAACACTTCTGCTGACAATATAATTTTTAATGCAAACAACGATGGGATGCATTGGTCTGGCTTTTTCCTATAACAATATCTATCCAATCTTTTATGTGGATTTTATTTCTTTTCATTACATTTCTTTCATCTACTTTTTTATTTTGAATTTCATTTGTTTAGAATTTTCAATTGCTAGTAATTGAGCTTCTTTTGCTACTTCAGGCTATTTACTTCAAATTTTACTTACTCATCAACCCACAGCAAAACCAGATGCTTTCACGGTTGCACAATTTATTTTTCAAATCACCCACGCCTACCTGAAACCCTCAACTTTCATGCCATCGCAACCTAACAAAACCTTTAGCATTCACTGGCTGCAGCAATATTCCCGCACCGGATATCACACAGGTAGCGAGCAAATGCTCGGGAATGCGCCCCGAATAAAAAGGCTTTTATTGCGAGCGTCAAAGCGGCGCGAAGCGGGGGCGGCGCACGGTGGTTTCAAAGGCCAAAAAAGGCGGACACATTTATTGTTTCCAAAACATTCCGATTGGATCCGGACACAATGTTTCATATTATGAAAAGAAGCTTAATGATCTATTCTGTCTTTTCTTTCGTTTTTTGTTCATTAGTGTATGAATGCTGGGAGGTTTGAGAAAGATGAATCACAAATGTTATATTTCTTGTTGAATTATAGAATGATGGGTGAGGGTGGTGAGAAGGGGGCTAAGAAACCTTCAAAATTTTTATTTTTATGTTAGTGTTGTAGCATCACTACTTATGTGTCATTTGGTTGAGGGAGAACTTTTTACCATCTTATCCAGGGGTATTCTTTAATTCAATCGAAATCCCCATCACGTCCATTTCCTGTCTTCTGTTCTGAGCTGAATTATTGGAAAGTTTCTTCTTCTGTAGCACATGAGGTTTTCACACTATAAACTAATTTTCACTCCTTTTAAGACTGTATTCTATCACATATTACAAACTTGTAGGGCATGTAGTGGAATTGAAGACGATCACGTTCTTCAGGTACACGAAGTAACGTTGACTGTATCAAAAACTACCTGCCAATTGCGAGGAGAGATATATTTGTTTTATGTCATTCATCTCAAAATGTCCATGGCAAAAATTAATCACCTTCGACCCCTTATATTCCCTACATGTTTGTAACATTTATTCTCAGACATCATCTATTCTCATCAGTGCCCAACACAACATTTTGGTCACATTGCCCGACACTTGTTTTGCACCATGGCGGAGTGAATATAAGATCTAATAAGGAGGGAAATTCCCAGAAAACTTTATGTTGCCAGTGATACCGCCAATGATCTTTTGCACATCAAAAACAATACACGACACCCGGACGATTCTTCGAATATCTCACCAAAATCTATCGTTCCTATTCATATTTTATCCTGCGACAAGCAGCTTTTGGAGGCCAGCCTGCTCAATCCCATTCCGGTTCGGGTAACTTCATTTGATTGAAGCATGCCATTTTTGCCCGTGCTCCGCGAATCCAGGCCACAGCGCGCGGTCGGCGACCTGGCAGGAGCGCGGAGGGCGTTGCTAGGAGATGCGCCGCCCACGCGTGCCCGGCGGAACGCGCTCCCGCTCCCGCGCCCGCGGAAAGCGAAAGGGCGGGGCGCCCCAAGGACGCACGCGCGCGCGCGCCCGCCCTTCTCTCAATGGGGGAAGCTACGGAACGCTACCCAAATTAATTGCTTATTTAGTACAAACAGTTTTATATATATGTACAAGAGAAATTAACAATTGTAAGTTATAATAATAATAATAATAATAATAAAGTTAATAATAATGATAATAAATAAAACTTTATAATGACATTTTATCGTTTTTACTTATACTTTTATTATATACTTATATTTTATTATATATTAAATCCTGGTTTTCGAGGCCCTGGGGCTCACAATTTATGGTCCTGATGACGTAATGTACGAAATAAGATGACATTTTTGTGGTTTGGCTCTTCTACGTACCTCTCTTCATGGCCCAGATGATAAGAAGATGCTGAATTTTTAATTCGATGAAGAATTACATTCACTATTAATACTACAAGGATAAAAGTCTCTCTTAATAAACGCGTAGAATTTTTAGCTACCCAAATTAATTGCTTATTTAGTAGAAATAGTTATATATTTACAAGTGAAATTAACAATTGTAAGTTATAATAATAATAAAGTTAATAATGATGATAATAAATAAAAGTTTATAATGATATTTTATCGTTTTTACTTATACTTTTAATATACACGTAGAAATGGTACAGTTAAGGAGAAAATTATGTAATTTGAGTTTACGAAAGTAGGTTGAAGTAAATAAAAATCGAAGTTGACAAGCCGTTGTCCTCTGCTTTTTGTTTGTCTTTAGTAGTTTATTCGATTGAAGGTAACAAAACGCTGTTACGATGCATTCCACCAGAAATCAACTCCTGTTTATAATTATTTACTTTATTGCGGAATACTAACCAATTTATTTGATCCCCTTTGCGCATAAAGGGGTAAAGAAACTTACGCAAATGATATATCATTCTCAAGTCTGTAGAAAATTGTGTTGACAATAGCATATATCTGTACTTCGAATTATACTATTCGTACTTTTTTTTCGAAAGTAATGGAATTTGGTATGTCGTTTTCGAATGCTAGGTATTGTCATGCAACCGAAACACACATTACACATTTTATAACATAGATCGTTTATGTATCAACTAGTCTTGCTATAGAATGGGACAGACTTTCTCGTTCAACGTAGATTCCTAATCATATACCATATTCTTATAATCACATAACCTCCCAAGGTGACTTGTTAGTTAGTTTGCTCCCTTTGCACTACGTAACACCGGGTTCGATTCCGGACCGAGGAAAATTATACCTGTTCGCTTTCCTTACAAATAATCGAGTGTCTATTTCTGTATGGCGACGAGAAATCCCATCCTCACGTTGTGAAGACCAATATATACGGTGAAGAGATGTCTTCGTGCTAACCACACGAACCCCTTATTCCGTGGCCAAGAGGCTAGGTCACCGCCGGTTGGCCGAGGTCCGTCGAGGGCTATCGAGCCATTGAACAGGAACGTGTTTGATCTCGTCAAAGTTAACACAATGTTTATCCAACATTTCTGCCACGGTAACCAATGAATTTGCAAACCATCTGCCAAATCGTAAGCGCGTAGTCACAAAAATGCACATGTTCATTAATATTACAAAGCTCTGAATAAATGTTATAAAACAAAATATTCAGAGAACATTTCAATTAACGTGATGATTTACATTTCATTTCTGTATAATTATTATTTTTACATTATGTTTAATTTAAAAAACACTTTTTCAATGCTTCACATGCATTCCAAAGAATGAAACAGCTTCACTAAATATTTTACCGCAAGGTTGTGCACGGTATTTATTTCGACGTTTAGGATTCCTGTTTTCGATGGATGAAGTAAATTGGCTGTTCTCTGACAATAAATTTCCTCAATCTAAACAGCACCTCGACCTGCAGCAATTACCCCATTGCTCAAACAACGTTCTCGGGTTCACTATGATAATTCATACTTCATGTGTCGACTGCTTAGTACTGCCAACGTTACAATGTAAACAGCAGTTGGAGACACCTTGATCAGACTGATGTAAGGTGGGTTGCCTATCCTCTACGCATTACACGCAAGTTCGCGTCTCATTCAGTAGAAGCGTTACGGAAACAACAGGAATCGAAACATAGTTCCAACATCAAGAAAATTAGATAAATGCATGTACATCACATTCTTCTATGAACTAATACTAAGTGAGCAATAGAAACCAACCCAATTGGTAGAATGATTAATGGGTCAGTGATTCCGGGTGCTAAGGTCGACTGCTTCGGTCATTAGTCCCGTTAGTGAAGTGCATGTTTTTTTCTCGGGAGATGGCGGTGATCTTCCCCCGCTGGATGGCGCGATCCGGCGCCGACCGTCGGCTACCAGGTATCTTCCACCAGCGGGGCACCGTCCCAGGCGGGACAAGCTCTTAGCTCCCGACTGGTCTCCCGGCAAGAATAGGAAGAAAAGATCGCGCGCGGTCCGTCGCTTGTTCGTGTGGGTACTGCTCTGGCATTCGCCTGGTACTGATCGGAGAAAACACGGAAAACTACCGATCAGAGCAGATGACCGCTTGACCTCTCCTCCAGACAGCGACTGAATTCGACCTAGTTCGATCTAGTGTCGAAACTCTTGCCATCGTTCGGACTTCAACATAAGACCTCTCGGTCAGAGGCACAGCTGTGATATCAGTTGATGCCCTGAGCCACCTCTCCTGGTTCATTTGGTAAAAGAAATAGGGACCAATGAGGAATAAATGAACAGATAGGATTTTTCTAGTACTAAAACTCATTTACTTTTCCTAGATTTATTCACGCACATTTGAAGGGACCGCAAGACTTTTCCACCATCGAGCACTCATTGTTTAGACTAGAACGGGACTTACTTTCTAATGGCGCCCCAGTCCGGATTCGGAGAAATAATGGAAAAGGAATATCGCACGCGGACCGTGTCCACTTGTTAGGAACTTACTCTGGTATTCTCCTGGAAGGTGCCAGGGAAAGCAGGGAAATCACTAATCAAAGCAGACGCAATACGAATTCGATACCGGGCGCCCCAAACTCACTGATGGTAATCATACAAGTACGAAGAACATTTCACCTACTTTACCATGATCGAACCCGTGATCTACCAATTATTTTAACGCTTAAGCCGTAAGGCTTTGCTTCTACGCTTGTTTCAGTCGGGTGGGATTTGAGTTTTGGTTTTAAACATAACAGATCAGAAGAAGAAATCTTCTTCGGCTGTATTGAAGTACAAGTAGACTAGGTTCCGCAGGAAAAAATCGGTAATCTTCTTTTAACATATTCTAGAAAGTTTTTGTGTTCTCTCTGCATAATACCCATGAATATTTATGCGAATACTAAGTAAAGGAATTTATTGTAATAAAAATGGAAAATATGTGCAAAGATAAGCATTCACTTTCTTCAAAAACTGTAAGCAATAATAGTAAATAAGTACAATAAAAACTCGTTATAGTGTTTACAAATTGTCGCATTCAGGCATTTTAAAATCAGATTTTGAATTGACTTCGGAGCGGTTGTAAGGTAGTTCTATCTCTACGGAAATAATCACACCAGTCTTCACCTCACACTAATTCGAAATATAAAAAACGTAAATGATTTACTTAATGTTGATTGCAGGGAGGCAGTAGTCGATCCCGACACCATGGTTTTTATAATTGAACTCGATTTACTAAACCAATTACCACATATGAATCACATCACATGCAAAAGACGTAGTGGACGATATTTCATGAATCAGTTCCGAATTCTGCCACTTTGACAGACGTTTCTCGGCGGAGAGTGGTAATGTGATAAGCCAATGAATGACCTCTAAAATATATTTGCGAGATTTCGATGGAGTTATTCATTGGCTCTACGAAACATGAGCAGTCACGAGATTGAGAATTCTTCTTCTAAGCAAACATTCATTAGATGTTTTCTAAGAAGCAGGGTAGTGGAGTAAACTTGAAAGTTCACGACGAAGGTCGGGTGGTCACAGAATCATATGTCGGCGTACTTGCATTTAAAGTGTTCCGATTTCACTCATAAATTTATTAAAAAGTATAGATGTAAAGTATATATATAGTAATAGGTAAAATTCGTAAAAATTGTAATTATAAAAAAATCTAAAATAAAAATTGTTTATTAATTTTAAATATTTGATGCAAGACCTGTAAAATATTTTCTGCAAGTCCTGTAAAAATGTGTAAGTACATGAAAATCCGTTCCCTAGAGATGAAAAATGGCATTCCCACAAACCGCCTGTATTTTATTATTAGCATGAGTATACAACAGTTCTACATTCTTCGTTCACTTTTGTGAAAAAAATCCTAAAAAGAAAAATTCTTCGAGTTTTACATAATCACCTTAACAAAAACGAAAGCACCGTCCACCCCCTGCAACATGTCTTCCGCGCTCACACGTGCATGGGAAGTGCAGGCAGTCGGCGCGCGCAGGGAGTTTAAAGAGAACAGCGAGGTCCCGAGGCGCGTGGGGGCGACCCCTGGCCCCAGAGAAGTTGGCGGCTTCGGGGCAGCGGCGGTGGCAGCAGCGGCGACGGGAGTGGGGTACCCACGGCGCAGGAGGGGGCAGAAGTGCTGCAGACGGCGCAGGCGGCAATGACTACGTCAGCTGCAGAGGCGGAGGTGGTGACAGCGGAGGCGGACTTGGAAGCGGCAACGAAAGTGGTGGCGAGGAGGGAGGAGAAAGGGGATGTGATCAGGGATTAAGGAGATGAGGAAGAAGTGGAGATGGTGATTGAGCAGTCAGCTGCAGAGGCGTACGTGGTGAAGGCGGGGGCGGACGTGGAAGCGGCGACGAAGGCGGTGGGAGGAGTGAGGAGAAAGGGGATGTGATCAGGAATTAAGGAGACGAGGAAGAAGTGGCGATGGTGATTGAGCAGTCAACTGCAGAGGCGTTAGTGGTGACGGCGGGGGCGGACGTGGAAGCGGCGACGAAGGCGGTGGGAGGAGTGAGGAGAAAGGGGATGTGATCAGGGATTAAGGAGATGAGGAAGAAGTGGAGATGGTGATTGAGCAGTCAGCTGCAGAGGCGTATGTGGTGACGGCGGGGGCGGACTTGGAAGCGGCGACGAAGGTGGTGGCAGGGAGGGAGGAGAAGGGGGCGTTGTTCAGGGATTGGGGGGATGAGGGAAAAGTGGCGATGGTGATGGAGCAGCCATCTACAGAGGGACGGCAGGGGCGAATTTGGTAGCGACGCTGGAAACTGTGGCGGGAGCAGGGACTCAGGCGGTGGCGGCGGCGGTCGGGCAGAGGGTAATGAGTAGGAAGTTGTGAACGTAGAAATGTTGAGCAAGGGGGTTGGTAGTGGCGAGAAAGCTGCTGCGGTTGTGGCGGCGGGGCGGATTGGGAAGCGCCGACGGAGGGTTAGGTGGGAGTGGTGTTGGTCGCGGAATAGGAGAAAGAGTAGAGAGTTGTGTGGGAGGGGTTAGTAGTTGTGAAAGGAGGTTGGTGGCGGCGAGAAATCTGGTGCTCTGCTGTTGGGGAGGAGGTGGTGGCGATGGCGGGGCGAATATGGAAGCGACGACGGAGGAGGAAGTAGCGACGGCGGCCGACGGTAGAGTAGGAGGCGGAGGAAGAGAGGTGGAAGTGGCGACGGCGGTGGCAGCAAAGGAGGTGGTGGCGGAGGAAGGAGGGGGGCGGAGTCGGGGGACGAAGATGGAGGGTGAGGCGGGGCGCGCAGCGGAGCCCTGGCGACCGGCGGCGCGCGGCGCGGGGTCTGGGCCACCCCGCGCCGCCAGAGTGAGCCTGTTCAGGGTCACGCGAAATGTCACGCCCGGCTCCAACCACTGCGCGGGGGTGCGCGCGGAGGCTCGCCCCGCGTGCTGCGCCCACACAGCGCGTGTCGAGCCACGAAGAAAAAACGTTTGGCACAATTCAGGAAAATAGGATGTAAATACTTTTTGCAATAATCGAATATTGAATGCATGAATGAAGATTTTTTGTATGAAAAAGAAAGAATTAGGTAAAATCTTTTTTTAGTCATTTTTTGTAGATATGTAATAAATTTACTGCTTCACGTAAGAGCTCACTTAATGATTCGTGAGTATTCCTCTTATAAAACGCGATCTAAGTTTTCTTGAAGGTTAAAAACCTTTTTAGGTAATAGGGTTTAAGAATTTTCCCTGCAGCAACTAGAAGCGAATTATAAGCGAAAATTAATAGCTGGTGTTACCGATTTTGTTGCATCTAGTGATTAGATCTTTTTGCTCTACAAAACTTCAAAATATGCCGCAAAAACTTAATAAATTTGCCAAGACATATGTAGTAAAATGTAGAACATACAAAAATATACACTTAAAATGTGTGAAGTTATGTAAAAACATTACCTAACGAACCTAATTACATACTTAAAATAAATATAAATTACGTCTGGAATAAATTGCATCGTAAGATGTAATTCGTAAAGATGTAAAACTGAGTCGTAGGTTGGAACTACACGATGAAACACTTTTCGGCATCTCTCACGTGAACTTCGTATTATGCTAACGAATGAACAGATTGCCACTGAGTGCAAACTCAAGGCAAAACGAGACAGAAGCAACAGAGAGTAGTAGGTAAGTAGCGACTGATTCTGTAAAATCGATGTTCGAAGAATATGATTCGAGCGGACTCCCCTTTCAGTTAAGGAGAAAACGGGGCTGTGATTAAAGACGTCGTTCATTTATATTACCGTCATTCAATTCTGGGAAAAGTTTCTTTGAAACGCAGGGTATTGTATTTAAGGGGATAAAAGAAAAAAAAATAATAAAGAATGATATATTAATAATAAATCAAAAATAAATTAAAATAAGTTATAATCAGAATAACTTAATTTACTTAAGTTATTCTGATTATAACACTGAATTACCAAACGTTCTTGAAATTTGCAATTTTATGCATTAGAGCTCAAATATGCAAAACAAACTTCGAAATAAACATCTAGGAACTCCCATTTGGAAAGGGAAAGGAACTCCGGACTTAAGCCTTAAGCTTAAGTTCAATTTAAGTAATGTTTTTTTAATTATAATTTCCATTCGTGAATTGCCTTGAGTAATGTTTACTTGCGAACTTTGCAAATCGCTACATGCATCCAAGAGCGATCGCTTTTCATTTTCTAAGGCACTCGCGAGATTACTTTTGATTAAACAGATTCATTTTCAACATCAATGATTGAACTGACTTCTGAGATATCACGAGAACGTCGATAACGTGATTCCGAATCATTGTAATCTCTATTTTTTTCTAATTCCTCTTGATCTTCCTTATACTTTGTGAATTGGCAGTTTGAGGCTGTTTGTGGCAGAATAATTCACAAGATTTTCCCCTTCTTAGTCAAAATATCGAAGATCAACAGGGAGGAGGCCATGAATAAGGAATAATTTTTTTTCTTGACCTCCTTATACTAAATACACTTCCTAAATTCGCGTTTAAGGGCCTTTTGAGCTGTAACTTTGCACATGCGTCAAAGTAAAAAGTTTATGTGCAGTGGCAATAATGGCTGAAGATTAGTGCATATGGAGAGGAGATACACGTGATTTGCAACCCGAAAATATAATATGCGAGTATTAATAATGTTAAAAAAATAAGAGATCTGAATGGATGGATGTGTCGGGCGTAACTTTGTCAGATTAGAAGCTTTTGAGTTGCTTTTTGTCAAATACTCCAGGAGTAAGACTTAGTTGTAGCGTTTCGTTGATGATTAAGATATTTTAATTTCGGGGTGTACTTTGCATGAAGCCACTGTGACATTTTCAAAAATTTTAAGGAAAATTCCTACAGATTTTTCGTTAATTTTTTTGTTCGAATTCAATACAGTACATTTATAAGTATGATGAGGTTCCAATTTTCATTAACACTGATGGAAATTTAAAAGTTACAAGTTAAAAGTTCTTTTCGATCTTTTTCTCTTCTCTTCTCACTTATGCATTTTTAGTTAAAAAAAATATATTTGTTGAGTAATAACACTAAAATGAAGAAAAATTTCGGTATGCTGCTCAGTCGACTTATAACAGGTATTCAAACGTATCTGGAAGAGCTAACGCGAAAAAGAGAAGCAATTAAGGTTTAATTACCTTTATAAAAATCATCATTGTAAACGATTATTTTCTATGCCGTAAATCGTTTTCACGGTAAAAAATACTACGTCATTGCTTTTTCTGCACAAAGTCCATAGTTAAGGATACCGCTTGACAAGTTTGCATTCATGAATAACTTGTGAACAATAACTTCCAACACTTAAAATAATAAGTTTTTTTCAATGGAGTGTAAAGGATAAAAGGTATAGGATGAGAAAAGCGTCAATACACAAATAGTTGAACATAACACGAAATGCGCAGTTAAAGTACCGGTTGGGCCCACTGTGTGCCCTCCCGCGCCCACATGCAAGCCGAACCATCCCTCCCCCGACTTCCGCCGCACCCTTCCCCGCCTCGCCAACCCCACCTGGCGGTGGCCGAACCGCGCCCCCTCGCAGCCCTGTTGCCAACCACCTCCTCCCCGCCCCACGCCAGATGCCCTTTGCCCTTTCCCTTCCCGCGCACTGCCATCACCCCTCCTCCGCGCTCCGGGCCCTTCATGCGTTCGCCGATTTCCTGCGACTCTGTTCGCCTTACTGCTGGCGGGATCTGCTCGGAAGCACCTGCGCGAGATCTGGCCCCCCTCCCTCAGCGTGTGACGTTTGCAATGAACTATCTCAAACATGGATTGATAGATTGATTGGTCATTCAGCCTTTCGGCAGGTGTTACGCTTCTGGTGCACAAGGTCACTTACGTGAATGACAGAGGCGCACACAGAGTTCTCTCTCTGGACGCTTGCCAACTGGCCAGCCAACTATGTTTTCTTATAAAATAGTTTTCATTTGAGCTGAATATAAAATGTAATTTTATTTATTGACTTATAGTTAATATTTATAAAGTAAACAATTTATTGAATTACTTTTATTAGTGTAGAAAATTAGTAAAAGTAATCTTTTTTCCTATGTGGCTTATGGAGGTTGGCTGAATAATACCTATGAGACCCCTCTTTAAATTAGCGACTGGTGAATAATGATGGGAATGATATTATGCGGTACGTAATAGCTTGACCTTACCTTCCACGCCACAATCAAAATCACTCAACGTTTAATTGATCATTCAACCTTTTGGCTGAATTACTGAATTACGCCACTCCTGAACATTTAGTAATAATGAATGATGTTCGGACGTTACGAGATACCCGGTGGTTTCCTTTACCTTTCACGCAATAATCACAATTGGAAAATATTCATACATTAGGCGAAATTCGAACAGGCAATCTTGCCGCTCTGTTTGCACAGCGAACGTAGGTATAATGATTTAAAATTAACTAGATTACATTTTGACCCTCATTTACTGACCAGTTATTTTCACAGTTACATTAGCAACAACTTCCATTCCATATGTCTCATTCAATTGAAATTTTGAGGTTTTCAACTAGACGCAAGTTCGGAAGAAATTATACCTACATTTTTAGTCAATACGGTGTTAATTATTGTTTGCTGCTTCAAATATCGTATCCATTATTTTCAGTTTCTCACAACTAATTAGAAGGAGTCCCAAAGGCAAATGCTCTTCATTAACACATTGACTCACGAATTGGAATCAATGTAACATAGACGAAAATGATAGCAATTGGTGTAAGAGTTGTGACGGGCTACAAAATGCTACACAATCATCAATAATGTTAGTCTCTTTTCTGCTATATTCTAGGAGCATGAAGCTGAAACATTGTAAGTTGAAATTTAATTTTTATTTACATTTAACAAAAAATTTATTAACACAAAAACTCCATACAAGAATGTCAAGCAACACTTTCTCATGTCCAGAGTACGTGCCTTTTACTACGTTTTGCTCGTCCATAGGTCTTTCTTGTTACATTGTTTAAACATCTTGTGAATTTTTGGTAATGATTTCTCTACCTTTAAGCATCATGGACCTCAAATCCGATGAGCTTTTTTTAAACTAGTGGTGTTACATAATGGTACATACTTCCTCGCATTACTAGTTAGTTTCCATATCTCTTTAGTCTGTGCTATCTTTTCGGTTTTACCCCACCCTCTTCTCAGCTGCAATCTGTTGACGCCTGAAAGACATTTTTTCAGAGTTTCTCAATCCCCCCTCCCGATGCCTAAGAGTTGAAATATGACTTCAAGAATATTATAGAAGAGTCAAACCTACTCCTGAAACTAAATTTTTATTGAAAAATTTTGAACCACTTCAAGATAATGTCGTTTGAGTGGATGTAAAATGTGCAATTTGAAGCTCATTTTTATCGCAAACTTTTGAATGTTAGAGAAACTGCGTAAGAAATAATCCGAATAATTGTACTCCTGTATACATTAATGTATACAAATGGCCTGTAATAGAAATAATGTCCTCCAGGAATGTCTGTCCGCACCGAGCCGAATCAGGACCTTCTTTTAAAAATCCCATTTATATTGATAGCAACCAGATCACTGGGGAAAAAGTGAAGGGGACAACACCTTCAGCATATATTATTACGAGAGAGAGAGAGAGAGAGAGAGAGAGAGAGAGAGAGAGAGAGAGAGAGAGAAATACATTTGCGTAATTTGTGAAAAACAATGACAAAATAATACAACAAAATGGCATTTATGCCATCTAATACAAAGCATTTAACATTATCCCTACAAAAAGTTTGAAACATGTATTTCCGTTACAATCTAGATATTGATTTTCCGCGGAATATTATAACATTCTCTAGACTACGTGCAGTACTCCAAGAAATTAAAAAATTCAAAGATAGTAATTACTAATATCTGGTCTATACAATATTTTTTTAATTTTATTTTTCAAAGAAAATGATAAATGTTGAAACGAGAGTTTAAATTCACCTCCTTGGAAAACAACCTCTCGTTTGCCTACATTCATTTATTTCGATATTATTTCACTTTCCTTGCAGTACCTTTTCAGACTTCACTACTCAACTTTCTCGCCGTTGCACCTCTTTTTGTTCCTGCGTTATGTTCTTGTTTATATTGTACAAGCTGATTATCTGCCGTTATTGCAGGGAAATTAATTTATCACAATCAACTATTCAGCTGTGCCGCCCGCGTCGTGAGCTTTGCATTTTAATCTCACTCTCATTAATGAACAATTTTCTCAAAATTGTTTAACATTTATATAAAAGTTGTTGGCTATATTCCTATAACATTTAAGTAAATATTCTAGGAATATATATTCTATAATTTTCTGAATCCCCCGCTCCCTTAATATTCTCATATATTTTCTGCAATGTTGCTTAATTTTGAGGAATTTGTTCGTGATATTTTTAAAGACCTAATTTTGGATAATATATATTATTCAGAAGAAAAGGCTTAATTTTAAAAGTGGATTCAAATAATTTTATGGTTTACAATTTATATGTTTATGAAAATAGGGCCAGTACAATTTTATAAACGCACTTTGGTCTGTTACAGCGAAGACTTCGAGGAAAAACTTTAAAGTCATGCTGAGAAAATTCTAAAAATGTCCCAAGAGCTTCATGTCAAGTACCCCCAAAACGAAACGATTCGTTTCAGATTCGCAGGGCAGAAGCAGATGAGATCCATTGCGGAATATTCGTTTCGGAGAAAATCCAGATTATGATTTATACACCTGTGTTGATGACAGACGAACGGTCAGACGTTTTGAAAAAACAACCAGGGACCAGGGGCTCCAAATCATGTACTGTTAAAATCTCGTCATTGATTTTGGCTGCGTTTCATAGCTTTTTCTATATTACGCATACGAGAAAGTAAATATCCGCGTTCAAACGCAGTCGACATACCACAAGTGCTGCTGGGCTGCGTTTACATTAGGTGGGAAAAGCACAGCTGGGATGAGTTCAGCCGCATATGAAGAATTCAAGCGTTCGGCTGCTCTGATCTGTAGTTTTCCGTGGTTTCTCCGATCAACACCTGGCGAATGCCGAAGTAGTATCCTAACAAACAGGCTACGGACCGCGCGCGATCTTTCCTTCCTCTTCCTTGCCCTATCATCTCCCCTTACACACACGCGCTAACATCCACTACACTACCACATATTCCGGGAGACCGGTCGGGGCCTTAGAACTTGTCCCAGCTGGGGCGGTGCCCCGATGGTGGGAGAGACCTGGTTGGGAAACACCCGCTAGTCGACGTAGGTCGGCGCCGGATTTCCCCATCCAATGCGGCAATATCACCGCCCCCTCCCGTTGAAAAAACATGCACAACACATACGGGACTACTGACCATATTAGTTGACGCGCCCGGAGTCAATAATTATCAATCAATAGAAAATTTATATTTTAGAGCATTAAGATTTACTTAGAAATATGGAACTCAAAATCGAATGAATTTACAACCGTTCTTCTCGTGAAAACCCCTATTTGTGGGTCTTATAAGAAACGACAAACGAAGAAAATATAGATAGATAACTATAACTTTTTCTGTGTATTTATTTTCTTTAATATTCATATTTATAACTATTAATATAATTATTTACAATTTTATAATATTAATATTTATAATTAGACTTAAAAATAAATTATTTTTGTCCCTTTTTGGCGTGGTGGAGCCACCGTGCGCCTCCGCGTCCGCCGCCGTGGGGTCACGCGAAAATGTCACGTCGCCCGCAACGGGGCGGTTCAAGCGCGCGCGAGGGAGGCGCGGCGCGGCGCGGCGCGACGCGGCAGGAGAGGCCGATCGAAGCCGCGACGCCGCCCCAACACCATCTCTAGCGGCGGCACTAGCAGCTCTAAGAGCCCACAGTTACTGCCCTCGGCGCCCCCGACGCCACCGCTACGGGTAGCCCCTTGCTGCCCCTTGCACCTTTCCAACTCGGATGACCGGGATTTTCCTCTTTTGCCATCGCTACCGTCACGCCCACCATCGCACCAGCCGCCGCCGCCTCCGCCGCCGCCGCTTTGTGCACTATCTCTGGCAACGCTACCAGCAGCCACAGCACAGCAGCGTTCTCTAAACCGATACCGGAGTTCGCCACAACCACTGCAGATTCTTTTCCTGTCCCTAGCTTCAGTCTATGACTACTGGTTATGTCCCTATAGGTGCCTACTCGGTTCGCTAGCCTTCCACTTCCGCGGATATGGGTTTGTAATCTCTGTAGTTTACTGACTGCAGCTGTCGATATCTCTGACTTCAACCATCTCTGACTGTTCGTTGCAGGTACTATCGCTAGCACTTTTAACTAGCAGCCATTCACCAGGGTTTGCCGTCGCCACTACCCTCTCTAACCACGTCTAATACTAATACTATCTCTAGCGCCATCGGTGGCAACTGCTAACGGAGCTAGAGACAGATATCGTGTTATTCCTGTACTACAGAGAGTGATGATCATTGTTGGTTTTTCCACTTCCAATATAGCGGTTCTCCTTTTCAAACATCACTAGGTTCCTGCGCCGAACGCATGACTACTAGTACTGGTGCTAGAGATAATGACAATGATTTAGCGATAGTGATAATAATCGAACTAGAGATGGTGGTATTGTCCGCAAAAGAGACAAGACCAACATCCTATGTTACTAGGATTCTAAGCCATTGGAAATCTCCAGTTGTAAAACGTTTTGCAATGCGAGATCCAGGCAAGTTTCCTTAGGTTGACTTGGCACGCGATATCTGCGCTCTGGACGACCCTTAGAATGTGAGCTAGTTATGCGAGAAGAGATAAACTGCGCTTTCGCAGTTAAACCACTACGCATTCAATCGCTGTTCAGAAAACATCGATTACATGCGAGCTAGGGATTGTAATCGCGAAACTCACGACCACAAATGCGTTATGCATGCGTCAGAAATTATATTTTTGGTTTCCGTGAGTGCTTACTCACAGGAAATGCAAACATATTTTTTTGGTCGTGTCTGCCTAACGAAAAGCTAGAAATTCAGTGCTTTTGAGATGGCAAAGCCGTCTACCAAGCAATCTACCTATTCAGGGTAAATTGAAAATCGTGCGTCGACACCCATGCTTTCTGCCAGGGGGTTTGCTTTCCGGGATGAAACCTAGCCACTAACCTCTATCCCTTCCAGTGCAAGAACTCCTTCGAGCTGGTATACGGATCCCTCTGGATCGCACTTACCCCTCTCGCGAACCTCCTCAGTTAAGCCTGGGTCGGGTCCCTCTCAGAGCCAATAGCTTTCCAAGCTAGCACCAGAGTCAAATTACGCGCCACTCACTTGCGCCGGAACAAGTCCCTCCTCTTTGCCCAGAGTATCGAGCCACTGCCACGACGAAGCCAAGTGCCGAACTGCGGGCCGCCTGGACTACATCCCGGAAGGCTCGGGGCTTCCAACCCTGCTATCGACGTGAGTGCCGCTGAAACTCAGGCAACATGACGGGGGGGGTCATACACCCCGCCGGACTTTTGTATGTGGGTTTGAGATCCACCACTGACTGCACAGAGGGCGCTGGCTAACGAATCCCTCGCCCAATCCCGCCAAACCACCTCCTCACTGCCTCCACCTTGAAGCTAACGACGTGAGTGCCGCTGAAACTCAGGCAACCTGACAGGGGGGATCATACACCCCGCCGGACTTTTGTATGTGGGTGTGAGATCCGCCGCTGACTGCACAGAGGGCGCTGGCTAACGAATCCCTCGCCCAATCCCGCCAAACCACCTCCTCACTGCCTCCACCTTGAAGCTAACGACGTGAGTGCCGCTGAAACCCAGGCAACCTGACAGGGGGGATCATACACCCCGCCGGACTTTTGTATGTGGGTTTGAGATCCACCACTGACTGCACAGAGGGCGCTGGCTAACGAATCCCTCGCCCAATCCCGCCAAACCACCTCCTCACTGCCTCCACCTTGAAGCTAACGACGTGAGTGCCGCTGAAACTCAGGCAACCTGACAGGGGGGATCATACACCCCGCCGGACTTTTGTATGTGGGTGTGAGATCCGCCGCTGACTGCACAGAGGGCGCTGGCTAACGAATCCCTCGCCCAATCCCGCCAAACCACCTCCTCACTGCCTCCACCTTGAAGCTAACGACGTGAGTGCCGCTGAAACCCAGGCAACCTGACAGGGGGGATCATACACCCCGCCGGACTTTTGTATGTGGGTGTGAGATCCGCCGCCGACTGCATAGAGGGCGCTGGCTAACGAATCCCTCGCCTCAATCCCGCCAAACCACCTCCTCACTGCCTCCACCTTGAAGCTAACGACGTGAGTGCCGCTGAAACCCAGGCAACCTGACAGGGGGGATCATACACCCCGCCGGACTTTTGTATGTGGGTGTGAGATCCGCCGCTGACTGCACAGAGGGCGCTGGCTAACGAATCCCTCGCCCGCTGCCGCTAACAAACCACCCTCGCCCAACTGCCTCCAAACCACCTCCTCACTGCCTCGACGTGAGTGCCGCTGAAACCCAGGCAACCTGACAGGGGGGATCATACACCCCGCCGGACTTTTGTATGTGGGTGTGAGATCCGCCGCTGACTGCACTGAGGGCGCTGGCTAACGAATCCCTCGCCCAATCCCGCCAAAACCTCCTCACTGCCTCCACCTTGAAGCTAACGACGTGAGTGCCGCTGAAACCCAGGCAACCTGACAGGGGGGATCATACACCCCGCCGGACTTTTGTATGTGGGTTTGAGATCCGCCGCTGACTGCACAGAGGGCGCTGGCTAACGAATCCCTCGCCCAATCCCGCCAAACCACCTCCTCACTGCCTCCACCTTGAAGCTAACGACGTGAGTGCCGCTGAAACTCAGGCAACCTGACAGGGGGGATCATACACCCCGCCGGACTTTTGTATGTGGGTGTGAGATCCGCCGCTGACTGCACAGAGGGCGCTGGCTAACGAATCCCTCGCCCAATCCCGCCAAACCACCTCCTCACTGCCTCCACCTTGAAGCTAACGACGTGAGTGCCGCTGAAACCCAGGCAACCTGACAGGGGGGATCATACACCCCGCCGGACTTTTGTATGTGGGTGTGAGATCCGCCGCTGACTGCACAGAGGGCGCTGGCTAACGAATCCCTCGCCCAATCCCGCCAAACCACCTCCTCACTGCCTCCACCTTGAAGCTAACGACGTGAGTGCCGCTGAAACCCAGGCAACCTGACAGGGGGGATCATACACCCCGCCGGACTTTTGTATGTGGGTTTGAGATCCTATTCTCGCTATTAAGCTATAAGAAACTATTCTCGCAAGACTTTGCATAGGACATAGCCGTTTTATCCACTCACATCTGCTCAAAAAATAATGCCACTTTGTATGTCGTGTAACATCCCAATAACTAGTCAACATACCTTAATAGATTGCCCAGTATATTCAGAGTTACGTGCGACACATTCACTTTCAAATTGTCTTTCCAAATTACTAACTGAAATATCACGCATATATGTCCTCGAATTTCTAAAGGTTATAAAATTATTTGATGCATTGTAAAGAATTGTAACCTTGCAGTTCATGCGACCAATAACATAAAGCTTATTATTTTTTTTGTCCATTCTTGATTTTTGAAGGGTATTTTAGCCTGTTGTAGGAAGTATATACTCCCACTTGGCAGTATTTTTCAGAGTGATTTCGTTTATTTTTCTCCATTTTTTCCTGTTTGGTGTCAATTTTGTAATTTTTGACGATTTTTGAGGGGTTTCCATGCGGGATGAAGTAATAATTGACCACCTTTGAGGAATAGGTTGGAAACTTCCGTCATGCTTTGCTTCGAATTCGCCCGTTGCACTCCAGATACACACTTCCAGGTTACAATTTTCAAAATTTTCTATTTGTGGAAAATTTAATATTTCTACATATATTTTATTCCACGTTTTAGGTATGACACATTTATTATTATTTCATAAAATTTATAAAATGTAACAAGCACGTTATTTTTTAAACAAACACATTAACTCTATTCAAACTGTTAAATTGTAAAATTATTTCAATAAATTCTGCAAATTACAAATGTGTACATACAATTGTAAGTAGCACCATTTTTAAAAAATTGAAAATATTAAATATTTCATTCAAATTCGCAATTATTTTCCAATTCTACGTATTTTTATCGGGAATTAAACTTACGGGTTACGGAGCCCCATTCAGAACATTTAGAGGGACTCGACTCGCCTGCCTCTAATTGCGCTCGCTTATGTTTTAGAGTACACATTTCAATTAAGAAAGTCCGCTCACAATCTTCATAATCTGTCGGCGAAGCAGTCATGGATTTTTCACTTTCTCAAATACCCTTCAGAGTTAATCACATCGTAAAGAGTATCGGAACAGCTCCAGCAGTGCTTCGTGAGGAGCACTTCATTCCCCCGCACCATCAATCAACGTGAGGCTCAATGGCCCACTCAAAGGAGATAGGAGAGAGCGAACGAGAATAAGAGAGAAAGAGGAGTATGGTATGTAAAGGATACATCCCCATCTACGTTCCGGATACATGACGGTATTACCCGTAAAGGATTTCGCGTCTCGCGTTTAACCCCGCTCATAGACGCAGTTTTACCCGTTCGGGTTTAATGCGCCTCATGCTTTAATGATCAACAACGAACCCGTATCTTTAAGAGAATGAGGAGTCCGCGGGCTTCTGTTTCATCCATGGGGTTGTGACCAGTCACTTGAGACGAGTAAAATAGCATGGTAGTAGTTATTAACATCATTACTCTAATGTAAAGCAAATAACGGATGCACCCAAAGCGAGAGCCGAGGGTAGTAACCAACCGAGTCAGTTATTGGCCCTGTGGCAATCAATATTTTTCGTAATACCATTTTCGTTTAAGGAACATTCATGTAAAAATAAATACATTTTTTCAATAGATGTACACATGCAATGTTTTATTTGTTTCGATTATCCTATCAGAGGCAGGCAGCGTTAATATTCTTTTGGGTCGTCGGTCATTAGAAATTACTTTCATCCTTGTTTGTGCCAGTATTGTTTGTTTGCTTGTTTGTAACGAATACTTGGAAATGAACTCATTGGCCTGCCCACTCCCGTTAGAGCAGAAATTGTTGGAAAGTTTTGAGTGGACATCCTACAGACTCCCAGCTTTCCCAGTAAACTTTTACTCCCTTAGTAGGAAAATGGATCACGGGATCGGTCAATTAATGGATTACACTAGTTTGCCAACGTTAAAACTGCGTATGACGTGCTATGGGGAAAAGTGAATTGTGTGCACATTTTCACAATTCTGTTATCCCTACACTAAGTCATATACTACTTAAATTTTGAAAACAGAAAAAAAAAAACCCTCCCATGTAATAAAATCTATTTTCAAGGATAAGTAAGCAATACATTTTGGCTCTTATCCATTATGTCCTCTTATCCATGTGTATTTCCCGCCAAGGAGCGCTACAAGAGTAACCTGAGTCATATTTATGCATTACTTGGGACGTGGAAGCTAAGCTAATATGGAATCTCATGAGGGCGGGCAGTGTCGGAGGATTTAATTTTGTCAGACATACAACCAAGCTTCTTTTACATGGCCCCCGTCCACTAATAACAATCGAAACAACCAAGTTTTAGTTAAAGGCGGCGTATGGTTTCACTTATTCCAGGAAAAAATATTTAAAAAATGTTTGTTATACAAGTACGAAGGTGGCATTAGGAAAAGCATCGAAAAGCGTACGGCCGATAACGCAAGTGAGAGGTTGGGCTCGTTGGCAAGTGCCGGCGCCATCCGCGCGCCCACCCTGTGCCATTCATCCCGCGCGGCGCGATGGCTGCGCCCAGCTGCGCGCAGCAGCCCATCGATCCGTTCATTCACAAGTCGGCCGGCGCCCGCGCGTGGGCGCGCGCCAGCAGCACGGGCGCGGGCACGGGAGAGAGCGAGGACGCGGGCGAGGGAGAGGACGAGGGGGCGGGCGGAGGCGCGGGTGCGGGCGACGGTGAGGGTGAGGGGCGGGCAAGGGCGAGGGGGAGGG